>JBAKBP010028614.1:0-28320 GCA_037953745.1 Lithodes maja | reverse complement strand
GTGGCCTATAGCATACCCCAATTGTGATGGGTCTTGTCCTCGGCAGGTGTAGGTCGATCCACAGAGCTTCGTGATTTTCTACATGGAGGTCGGTCCTAGTTGTGTGTGTGAGGTTGTTTTTTTACATACAGACATACTCCTCCCCCATGCCTATTGCGATCATTCCTAACCATGTTGAAACCTTGAATGTTTATTTCACCATCGTTTATACTTGAATCCAGCCAGGTTTCTGTGATTGCAATTATTGAAGCTTTGGCCTTATTAGCTAACAAGTTTATTTCTGACAATTTATGGTACATTGATCTGGCGTTAATGTGGATAAGATGGGGCCCTTTGTTAACCTACTGTATACTAACTTTGGTACTACATTGGTTATATGGAGGATTATCACGTTAACATACTGTATACTAACTTTGGTACTACATTATTATTATTATTATTATTATTAATTTTTATTTTGCCAATCAAACATACAATATATGCTAATTTTACAATAAAATAATATCATGGCTGCGCCTTTTGAGAACAATCTCTCTTAACCCGGCAAGCGCGATAGGCCTCACGGAAGGCTTTCTATAGGGAACGCGATAGGCCTCACGGAAGCAGGACCATAAAAAAAGCTTTCCAAAAAAAAAAAAGGGCCTATCAAAAAAAAAAAATTTGTCTCTAGGTGAGATAATTCCCCTCCAGTACTCATCCATGTAAATCTCACCCACCCCCCTCCCCTCCTTCCCCCACCTTATTCCCCCCTCCCTCCCCTCCTCAATTATCACCTATTTTCCCTCTTATTATCATCATTTATCGGTTATTTTTCTCTCCCGCGATAATGTAGCACAAGTGGGTTGCAGAAAAGATCGATATGTACCACACACACACCAGCCCAGACCGCCCCGCCGCCCTCAGTTACCTCACAGACAGCGAGAGAGGAGGGTTGACTGCAGCTCTCTCTCGCCTGACATTATGACCGGGTGGCCAATATCTTCGGTTTTCACCACCCAAATGCTTTTCCCACTTATTTTAGCACTCTTGAAGGTTCATATATACATCATATATGTAAAATAAAAGCATACCGAAAACAAATAATGGTCTATATTGTAAATATAACGAATTCTGTCAGAATCCAAGGCTAGAAATACACAAATAACTACCCTAGCTCCTAGGGCTATTTAGCGCTTAACAGGTTAAAGGCACCTTGAATACAACTCGATGGTTATTTTACATACAGTAAGATTATTAAAACATATAATATTATATAATTATAGCTAATGAGGCACAGCCCCAGCCCCCGCAGCCACAGCAAGAAGGGATTCGGAACAGTGGCCAGGTATAATTACCTAGCCACCACCCCGAACCACCCCCCCCACCCAGACCGCTGTGGGTAGAGCAAACCCCAGCCTTATATACAGTACGGTACCTACATATTGATCAACACCAGAACAGTATCTTAATTTGTTTCCGATATAAAGGTGGATTGTAATTTAGGGTTGTGGCAGTTTTATTGTCAAATGTTAAGTAAGATTAATATTTAGACATTAGTGAAGATTTGAGTGATATTTTGAAACTAGGCAGAGTGGGTTTATTTTGTAAGTCAGGAGACAACTGATTCCAAACTTTCGCACCATGGTATTTTATTGATGTCTGGGATTGTCTAGAGGTCATTAGGGGAATATTTAAAGAATTTATATTTCTTAATGCATACCTTTCATTTTCACGATGTCTAATTAATTCCACATTGTTATAGCCATGTAATGCTTTGTATACAAAGATAGCACTGCAAAATATGTTAATATCTACAAATTTTAAGAGATTAAGTTGTCGAAATAATTCATTGGTGTGAGCATATTTGGATCTAAATGTAATTGTTCGTATAACTTTTCTTTGTGCAACTTCAACAGGTTGTAATTTACTTTTACCCGTCGCTCCCCATACTGTATGACAGTATAAGAGAAATGGATAAATTACTGAATAATATAAAAGCTTTAGGGCATTTAAGTCAAGACATTGGCGTGTTAAGTACAGTATACCACATTGTTTATTTAGTTTATTTGTTGGTTATATGGAGGATAATCACGTTAACCTACTGTATACTAACTTTGGTACTACATTGGTTATATGGAGGATTATCACGTTAACCTACTGTATACTAACTTTGGTACTACATTGGTTATATGGAGGATTATCACGTTAACCTACTGTATACTAACTTTGGTACTACATTGGTTATATGGAGGATTATCACGTTAACCTACTGTATACTAACTTTGGTACTACATTGGTTATATGAAGGATTATCACGTTAACCTACTGTATACTAACTTTGGTACTACATTGGTTATATGGAGGATTATCACGTTAACCTACTGTATACTAACTTTGGTACTACATTGGTTATATGAAGGATTATCACGTTAACCTACTGTATACTAACTTTGGTACTACATTGGTTATATGGAGGATTATCACGTTAACCTACTGTATACTAACTTTGGTACTACATTGGTTATATGAAGGATTATCACGTTAACCTACTGTATACTAACTTTGGTACTACATTGGTTATATGAAGGATTATCACGTTAACCAACTGTATACTAACTTTGGTACTATATTGCTTGGATACCGTGCCTTCTGGTGTCATTATAAGTTAACTTGGTGTGTGACCTGTTTTATAATATTCTATTATACCTTACGTATGTAGTTTTAACAATCCTGCCTTTGTTACTGACCTCCGAGTACCTGACAAGACAGAGTGACCTCAGCACCTTCAGGGAAGGGGCCAGCCACATGAGTCACTTCGGTGTCCGGGTTGTAGTCGGAAGTTACGGTCAGGCTTCTGGGAGGCTCTGGGGGAGGCAGAGGGAGGCGGTGGTGATGGCTGTATGGTAGCGCTAATAAATCATGTCTTGGCACCAATTATGTTTTGATCAATAATTGGTATCAGCAATATCTAAGCTTCATATCTTCATATCGAGTGTAATATACAAACATGTTCCTACACTTACCAACCATATTCTACATCTGACAGAAATTAATACAGCACAGAACAAGCAAACGTAATGACAGCTGACACATGACTTATTAGCGCGACTATACGGTAGCGCTAATAAGTCATGTATCAGCTGTCCTTACGTTTGGCTCGTTCTGTGCTGTAATAAAGTCTGCCGGATGTTGAATAGGGTGGATATGTGTAGGAATAGGTTTGTATATCCCCCTCGAAATGAATAAATTAAAATTAAATACTGCTGAAACCAATTATAGATCACAATATGCTTGGTGCCGAGACATCAATGATTTGGCCAATTGTACAATCGGCCTACTAAGTGATGTCTTGGCACCAAGTATGTTTTGATCAATAATTGGTATCAGCAATATCTAAAACTTGATTTATTCGTTTCGAGTGAGACATATAAACATGTTCCTACCCTTATCCACCCTATTCAACTTCTGATAAAACATTAATACAGCCTAGAGGGAGCCAAACGTAATGGCAGCTGAGCCATTATTTATTAGCGCCACCGTACACAAACATAGATGATAATGTGAGTCACAGGTGAGACAATCAGGTGTAGATAACTTTACACACACACGCACACACAAATTGATGTAAGTCACAGCTGAAATAGACAACCATAGAAGGTGCATCAACACAAGATGGTATCCTAGATAATAATACCATCTATTATATTCTGGTATCACACTCGATAATATACATACTCTAACCACCAGACGAGCGACTACCGTAAATAGTCGTTGGCCTAGTGTCCAAACACCAGCTCTCACAGATGATTTGCGTGGATATTTACGATTCCGTCTTCCCGTTTTCTTGCATTACCCTGAAAATGTCTTGAGAGAATAGACGAAAGCTTGGTGTTCCAATGATTCACTTTTCCTGCGAGCTTTACTACATAATTTGATCACACGTATTTGTGAGTTAACCTCCATCATATTATATATATAATATTATATTCAATTGAATTTATACATTTTCCAAGATAATCGTCATTTACATTTTAGGAGTCAAGATAATCACTTCCTATTTAGTTTATATAATCAACACCGAGAACCTTCAATTAAATGAGTCAGTAGTCCCGTGAATGTGGTGACAATCAAACAAGCAGTCCATGTTGAATCTTTCAGTTCGACAATTTGGGGTGCAAGTGGAAGGATGCCTTATGATGCTACCCCAAACATCATGATAATTTATGTATGATAACACACAAATAATAATAATAATAATACACATATACAAATAAAATATAAAACCAGGCAGAAATGGGCAATATTACATCAGTATTCATAATCAAAATATTTGTACCAATGTATTCAGTAAAAAATGAACACACCAAATACTTCAAAAGCTTTTGAAAGATAGATTTGTTTTAATATCAAATCCACAAAGTAGAAACCCTCTCACGCTTATGACAATGTATGTCAGTTATTGGATATTATAAGGCACACACAATATATTGCTTCTTTGGCATGGAGCTTAACCCTCTCCGACATATGACGCGATTTTGATCCTATTAGGGATACTTTAAAGCCTTTGTTACCATCAGGGGTATTTAGAAACCTTTAGTTTAGTTACTTCAACCTCTGCAGTTGTCTTTGAGTTAGCTGTGGGCAGAAAACAAATTTTGGAGAAGTAATTATAAGAGTGAGAGAACTCTATTTGTTATTGCTCTTCTGGCAACCTCTGCGTTATATGTGCGTGAAAGGGTTAAGGGAACTGTAATTAGCATATTGAATATACTGTATTGAGCATTTGTTGTGGTGCTATAATAGCAGTCTCTTATATATTATAAATAATAATTATCTTATATATCCTTTCACTTGAACATTAGGCTATTCAGTGTGCAGTTGAGTCTGAGTTCATGCTTAGATTGATTTACAGTATTCGATAAATGGATATAAAATCGTAGTCATGTACTTTACCTTTAATTGTCTTGATGGTATAATGGTTAGAGTATTTAAGATATGTATGTGGTAACCCATGTTCGAATCCCGGGTGGATCATATGCTTTCACTAATTTCATTGGGAGGCGTTTGGTGTTGGGAGTGAATTATAATTTCAATTATTAACTCACCAATGACTGATAACTGTATCCTGAAATTCCTGGTTGGTGATTCATAGAAGTCCACCCTGCACCGGTAATGTCCCTCGTCCCTGAGCTGCACCTCCTCCAGCACCAGCCCCTGAAGGCCCTTGTCTAGCTTCATGGAGGCCCGACCCTCCAGCTCTGCCTCGGACCACTGGCTGCCTTTGTCCACACCAATACTGCGACCATCAACACTGTGGGAGACATTGGGTTAAATGTTATTATAAATACAGTAGTGCTTATATTACAACCACTTTGGTACATTGTCTGCCATTCTCAACTCTTACATTATTACTAGGAAGGACCAAATTTAAGATTGAGCAAGGTAAGATTGGTGTCAAGGGTAATGAAACGATGGATGCATTGGCAAAGGCTGAAACTTCGAGACCGGCACATGCACTTTACCCTCTGTATGCTTCTGATCTGCGTACTCCACTCATGTTTGCTGTCCGTGCACATTGACAGTCATGGTGGGATTGTAATACTGTCAACAAGCTCCGAGAATTACCAAGTTAAGGGGGTCGATGGTAAATTTTTTGTTAATGTTTTCAATATGATTCTTTATATCCCAGCTTCCTCCCAAGATATCCATAAAACAAAAGAAAAAAAAAGGATCCCCATTCAAGATATATTTGTACATTTTTCGGTAGAAAAATGTGGTGTCTCCCAAGGATCTGTATTAGGCCCTCTGCTGTTTGTTATATACATAAATGACCTGGATTTAGATATAACTAGTAGAATAAGTAAATTCGAAGACGATACCAAAATAGGGAGAACGATAGATTCAGATAGTGACATAGAGTGCCTCCAAACGGATCTAGACACCTTACACGAATGGCCAGTAAATTGGCAGATGTATTTTAACATTGACAAATGCAAGGTATTAAAGATAGGGAAGACGAATACAAACGTAAAATATAAACTAGCTAATACGGACTTAGAAAACTCAGACTGCGAGAAAGCTTTGTGTGTGTTTGTTAGCAATGATTTGAAGCCTAGAAAACAGTGTATAAGCGTTCGTAACAAGGCAAACAGGATTCTCGGATTCATCTCAAGGAGTGTGAGTAACAGAACTGCCGATGTTATCTTAAAACTTTACTTGTCATTAGTGAGACCAATATGGATTAAGCTGTCCAATGATGGTGCCCTTATTACAGAATGAACATAGATTCGTTGGAGAGAGTACAACGAAGAATGACAACAATTATTCATAATATTAGAAATCTACCATATGAAGAATGGTTGAAGAAATTAAGCTTACATTCGTTAGAAAGACGCCGAGTTAGTGGGGATATGATAGAAGTGTTCAAGTGGGTTAGTGGGGTTAATAAAGGGGACATGAAAGATGTACGGAAGCTCAGTGATAGCGAAAACACTCGAACAAATGGGTTCAAATTAGATAAATTTCGTTTCAGAAAAGATATAGGCAAATATTGGTTTGGTAACAGAGTTGTAGACATGTGGAATAGGATACCGGATGATATGGAAGGATCGAGAACGATAGGGAGCTTTAAGATAACATTAGATAGGCATATGGACGAGAGGGGTTGGGTGCGAGGAGGGATCTGCCGGTGTGGGCCAATCGGTGCTCTGTAGACCCCGTAATCTTGTGTTGATCTCTGACCGTTTTGGTGAGGTCGATCCTCATAATATTAGTGAGCTGGGCCTATAATTAGGCCTTATAATTAGGGTTGGGTGTGAGAGGGATCTGCCTTGTGTGGGCCACTCGTCGTTCTGCAGATTCCCATTTGCTTATGTTTTTATGTAAATGACACGACAAGTCTTAATAATGACAAAGAGGGGCCAAAGGTCATAGCATCGTCAAACTAACTCTCGTGTGATACCGGCTTTAAGCAAGTATCACACGAGAGCTATTATAGTCAACATTCGATGATCAACATTGTTCTGGCAACATTTCTGGAATATTTTGCCCTGGTATCGGAAACTAGACTGGTGGGAGATGAACTTAGGTGAACGAAATATATTGAATGTTGACCTCGCAAGCTGCCAGACCAGTGTTGAGGGAAAAAGTGGTGGTATGATTCCGGCTTTACCGTTAACCGCTTCTTTACCAATGATGTGTTTTGTATTGTATTACAGTTGTATGTTTACGATGTTGTGCAGTTTAACCCTCTCCGACATATGACGCGATTTTGAGCCTATTAAGGATACTTTAAAACCTTTGTTACCATCAGGGGTATTTAGAAACCTTTAGTTTAGTTACTTCAACCTCTGCAGTTGTCTTTGAGTTAGCTGTGTTGAGCCTATTGGGGATACTTTAAAGCCTTTGTTACCATCAGGGGTATTTAGAAACCTTTAGTTTAGTTACTTCAACCTCTGCAGTTGTCTTTGAGTTAGCTGTGTTGAGCCTATTGGGGATACTTTAAAGCCTTTGTTACCATCAGGGGTATTTAGAAACCTTTAGTTTAGTTACTTCAACCTCTGCAGTTGTCTTTGAGTTAGCTGTGTTGAGCCTATTGGGGATACTTTAAAGCCTTTGTTACCATCAGGGGTATTTAGAAACCTTTAGTTTAGTTACTTCAACCTCTGCAGTTGTCTTTGAGTTAGCTGTGTTGAGCCTATTGGGGATACTTTAAAGCCTTTGTTACCATCAGGGGTATTTAGAAACCTTTAGTTTAGTTACTTCAACCTCTGCAGTTGTCTTTGAGTTAGCTGTGTTGAGCCTATTGGGGATACTTTAAAGCCTTTGTTACCATCAGGGGTATTTATAAACCTTTAGTTTAGTTACTTCAACCTCTGCAGTTGTCTTTGAGTTAGCTGTGTTGAGCCTATTGGGGATACTTTAAAGCCTTTGTTACCATCAGGGGTATTTATAAACCTTTAGTTTAGTTACTTCAACCTCTGCAGTTGTCTTTGAGTTAGCTGTGTTGAGCCTATTGGGGATACTTTAAAGCCTTTGTTACCATCAGGGGTATTTATAAACCTTTAGTTTAGTTACTTCAACCTCTGCAGTTGTCTTTGAGTTAGCTGTGTTGAGCCTATTGGGGATACTTTAAAGCCTTTGTTACCATCAGGGGTATTTATAAACCTTTAGTTTAGTTACTTCAACCTCTGCAGTTGTCTTTGAGTTAGCTGTGTTGAGCCTATTGGGGATACTTTAAAGCCTTTGTTACCATCAGGGGTATTTATAAACCTTTAGTTTAGTTACTTCAACCTCTGCAGTTGTCTTTGAGTTAGCTGTGTTGAGCCTATTGGGGATACTTTAAAGCCTTTGTTACCATCAGGGGTATTTATAAACCTTTAGTTTAGTTACTTCAACCTCTGCAGTTGTCTTTGAGTTAGCTGTGGGCAGAACACTAATTTTGGAGAGGTAATTATAAGAGTGAGAGAACTCTATTTCTTATTGCTAATCTGGCAACCTCTGTGTCATATGAGTCTGAAGGGGTTAAGAAGAATCTGTGGCAGTATCAAGTGTTTATTAAGATAGTTCCAAGACTATACATTGTTGGAGAACCTTCTTAAGCTAATTATAGTTGTCTAACAGTAGCCAGAATATAATGCAGAGGAAGACATTGGTAGTGCAAGTGTTAAGGGGAGGTATTTAGTTAGTTCCCTAGGCCTCCATCAAGCTTAAAATTACACCCCCTCGAGTCCCTTTCAAGATAAATTTGTACATTTTTCGGTAGAAAAATGTTCCGGCCGAAGGCCGGTTCCTCTTAAATTACAGGCTCGCTATCGCTCGCCATGATAAAATCGACACCTGAATGGCACGAAAGGTCTTAATATGGGGTGAAAGTTCTTAAAATCGCTAAACTAATGGGGCAAACGTTTTATAATATCAAAAGCAATGGGGCTAAACATGAGGGAGAAAGGGGTCAAGGAAAAAAATCCCTCAAGTGGAGATCTGCCCTTAACCTTTTCATTACCGGTGATGTCTTTGATATTGGCTTTCAGCTTCATTTACACGAGTTTATGAAGCTTAGGAAGGATATGTGGTGGCTAAAATGTTTACTCCAGATAGTCTGTAGACCTTTAAGGGGAGATCTCCACTTGAGGGATTTTTTTCTTGACCCCTTTCACCCTCATGTTTAGCCCCATTGCTTTTGATATTATAAAACGTTTGCCCCATTAGTTTAGCGATTTTAAGAACTTTCACCCCATATTAAGACCTTTCGTGCCATTCAGGTGTCGATTTTATCATGGCGAGCGGTAGCGAGCCTGTAATTTAAGAGGAACCGGCCTTCGGCCGGGAAATTTTTCTACCGAAAAATGTACAAATTTATCTTGAAAGAGACTCAAGGGGGTGTAATTTTAAGCTTGATGGAGGCCTAGGGAACAAACTAAATACCTCCCCTTAATGGATAGACATCATCTGTAAGCTTCATAAACTAGTCAAATAGCTCCCAGCATATAATGAAGAGGACGTTGCTGGTACACAAGGGGATAAAGCTAACCACATTGGCCATGTCTACCATTGAGGCAGAGAGGACGAGAAGTAGTTCTATCATTATAATATTATACAAGACAGTACAAATATACCTCACTGCCGCACGTCACACTCAAACCGAACATTGTCCATGTCTACCATTGAGGCAGAGAGGACGAGAAGTAGTTCTATCATTATAATATTATACAAGACAATACAAATATACCTCACTGCCGCACGTCACACTCAAACCGAACATTGTCCATGTCTACCATTGAGGCAGAGAGGACGAGAAGTAGTTCTATCATTATAATATTATACAAGACAATACAAATATACCTCACTGCCGCACGTCACACTCAAACCGAACATTGTCCATGTCTACCATTGAGGCAGAGAGGACGAGAAGTAGTTCTATCATTATAATATTATACAAGACAATACAAATATACCTCACTGCCGCACGTCACACTCAAACCGAACATTGTCCATGTCTACCATTGAGGCAGAGAGGACGAGAAGTAGTTCTATCATTATAATATTATACAAGACAGTACAAATATACCTCACTGCCGCACGTCACACTCAAACCGAACATTGTCCATGTCTACCATTGAGGCAGAGAGGACGAGAAGTAGTTCGATCATTATAATATTATACAAGACAGTACAAATATACCTCACTGCCGCACGTCACACTCAAACCGAACAGTTAGTTAAAATAGGACTTCAGGGGATATCAACCCTATTGGATTATTAAGCCAGCACACTGTAAGTCAAGAATAGCGTCAGGACTGGAGCCCCTTTTCGAGAACCCCAGTCCCTTCGCTTGCAGTAGAGTTTCATATTAACCCTTTATGAGACGGGAGTAGTTTGAGATAGTGCAAATTCGCGCGCTCATAGGTCCAAAATGTGTTGATCACTCGCATGATCAAATTTGGTCACTTGTCCTATAAAGGGTTAATGCCGATACTTGCTTTGTTCCAATATGTCTTCACACAAAGCAAATTCCAATCTGTATGAAATTATAAAACAAAACAAAATTTCCCATTAAGGGGAGGCAGACGTTTGTTTGGTCTATAATTCATTTATTCATATATTTTTTTTAGTTTCCTCCCTAGACCTCCATCAAGCTTAGAAAAAACACCCCATAGGCCCTCCTCCAAGATAAATTTGTACATTTTTCGGTAAACAAATGTCCCAGCCGAAGGCCAGTTCCTCATAAAATTGCAGGCTCGCTATCGCTCGTCAGGAAATAATCGACACCTAAATAGCATGAAAGGTCTTAAAATTTACAACGAAATGAGGCGAAAGGTGTTAAAATCGCCAAACTAATGGGCCGAACGTCTTATAATCGCAAAACTAGTGGGGCTAAACATTAGGGAGGATGGAGTCCAGAAAAACGGTCTGCCTTCCCTTAACCTGATATGTATGTTGACTCTTTGAAGAATAGTTGAAGCAGTATTTAAAGTTTTATTTGTAAAAGTTCATGAACAAAACATAAACATTTAGTTAGAATAAAATTGAATACAAAGGTAGTCAAAGTATTCGAAACATACATTGTGGGCCTTAGTATAAAATGTTAAAGTAAACTGGGTTTGTATTGTTAGCAACTATATTCTATAGATGCATATTAGGGTCAGTCGTTCCACGAAGCCTCCCTAGCTCCACGGAGGATCCAGATGCCTGGACAATTCTAGATTTGGCTATTTACTGTACATTAATTACTACATTTGGCTATTTACTGTACATTAATTACTACATTTGGCTATTTACTGTACATTAATTACTACATTTGGCTATTTACTGTACATTAATTAATACATTTGGCTATTTACTGTACATTAATTAATAAATTTTAACACATAAAAACTTGTACTGTATACAAACTCATTTACATAATTTTAACACATAAAAACTTGTACTGTATACAAACTCATTTACATAATTTTAACACATAAAAACTTGTACTGTATACAAACTCATTTACATAATTTGATTTATTAGGTTACTACTAATAAATATTTATACATAGTCGTGAAAATACCGGAGTGTGTACTAAATCGTTTGTAAGTTTTTGTTTTTTAGTTTTTTTGCCAGACGCCGTAATTCCCTAAAGGGGGTGGCCATGAATATGGGCGTTTGTCACGAATTGCTAAGTCAAGTTGCCCGAGCTTGACATCTACCAATAACATCTTGACAGTGCGGGCTCTATCCGTCGACCATTTGATCAGCAGACGACGCTCTACTGACTATGCCACGGTCTGTAAGTTGCTGCCAGGTAAACAGAGAATTGGTGAAATTTAGTGGAAGGCTTGCAATACTTAACTGTAACCTACCTACCTACTTAGCTTAACCTAGCTTAACTTAATGTTCAAAGTGGGGGCTGCCACCCCTACACCTCTGCTATCTAATCTAAATGGCACGTTTTGTCAATAACTTAAACTAATTTAACCTCCTTGGCTTTGCTACTAGAAAGAATCTAATTTCATATTTTTTTATTTTTTTAATACAAAAATAACATGCATTAAAACAGAGTATTTAATGTAAATAACAAAAATATATAAAATAATGTCTACAATTTTACAGAGACAACGAGGCTTCGCAGTGACCCTAAAATGCTTCCACTCCAATATTCAACCACAGGTGCGGGAGACAGCGACCTTTTCATCTAGTTGCTCTCCTGGTTGGGGAGGCGGACATTCGAGTAAATTCACTGTCTTTGGTGATGATGATAATATCTCACTGGACTGGCAGTAGGTGATGGTGTTGTTGGTGCGGTCACTCAGGGCTCGTTCCAACAGAAGATCGGTGTCATAATAAATTATATTGCTTGCAACTCGTACCTTCTACTGTAGGCGGTCGGGTGCTGATGGAGGTGCTAGCTAAGTGCTGAACAGTGCTGATAATGCAGTTATGGTGGCTGGAAACACAGCTTGGGATGCTAACTAGATATCGAGCATTGCAGGCAATCTAGCTATGGGTTGCTAACCATATAGTACTTATTGACTAGTTCCGGTATTACAGATTACAGGGGGCTATAAATTAATGTCCAGGGTAATGTGCAGGGTTCTTCACTATATTTTGCGCCATCATGGTACTTGCTTTCTTTGGTCTTATCTCGCTCAGGTGTCCTAAAGAATTTGGTTGAAATCAGGTGGAGGAGAGCTGAGCTGTAGAGGGCATTGGTGGTGCCCGTGGAGCTCGCAGCGCATTAGTCGTTTTTCAGCCACGCTTCATCATGGGAGCAAGGGGTCTCTGGGGTTCATGGTAGTCCTGCTCCTTGAAAACATGGAAAGTACTCTATTCTATACTTTGTTATCTTAAGTGTGCTGATGGTTCTCTTCGAGGGCGGATTGTAATTCGGAGCATAACATGGCTCCTGATGTTAATAATAATTATGGTAATTTCAGTATATAAATATAAGCCCAGGTTACAATTGTGCGGATCATCAACTAACCTTATCTGAATGCTCAGATCAGAAATAGTCTGCAATGCCTCCTCAGGCTCTTTACCTGATGCCTTGGAAATTAAAAGTGTTTAGGAATTATCAAGAGAAATATGATGGCATGGATATTTACATTGATCCATAGCTCCTTCAGTTCGACCTGTAGAGGCTGCAAATCGAAGCTAGAAGAAATTAAATTGTTAATGAAATTATGATTGCCTGGTGAAGCAGAGTGTACGACATTTGCAAAATATGTAAATACAATGATTTAAACAAAGAACTACTTATTTGATAAACAAATATAAACAGCCAAGGCGTAGTGAACATATTATTACTTTGTTTGGCCCTAGGCGATTAAAGAGTAAAAATGTGTGTAAAAACGTGAATTAACCCGTTTTCTATGGTGTGTAGAAACGTGAATGAACCCATTTTCTATGGTGTGTAGATACGTGAATGAGCTCGTTTTCTATGTTGTGTAGAAACGTGAATGAGCTCGTTTTCTGTGGTGTGTAGAAACGTGAATGAACCCATTTTCTATGGTGTGTAGAAACGTGAATGAGTTCGTTTTTTATCTTGTTTAGAAACGTGAATGAACCCATTTTCTATGGTGTGTAGAAACGTGAATGAGCTCGTTTTCTATCTTGTGTAGAAACGTGAATGAGCTCGCTTTCTATGTTGTGTAGAAACGTGAATGAGCACGTTTTCTATGGTGTGTAAAAACGTTATTGAACACGTTTTCTATAGTATGTAGAACCGTGAATGAGCCTGTTTCCTATGGTGGGTAGAAATGTGAATGAGCCCGTTTTCTATGACCCTAACATTATATAGTAATGACAAAAGATTGAATAGAACTATTTATAGATTGCCGCTTCTGTTGTTGCTATTAACCCGGCAAGCGCGATAGGCCTCACGGAAGGCTTCCTATAGGGAACGCGATAGGCCTCACGGAAGCAGGACCATAAAAAAAGCTTTCCAAAAAAAAAAAGGGCCTATCAAAAAAAAAAATTTGTCTCTAGGTGAGATAATTCCCCTCCAGTACTCATCCATGTAAATCTCACCCACCCCCCTCCCCTCCTTCCCCACCTTATTCCCCCCTCCCTCCCCTCCTCAATTATCACCTATTTTCCCTCTTATTATCATCATTTATCGGTTATTTTTCTCTCCCGCGATAATGTAGCACAAGTGGGTTGCAGAAAAGATCGATATGTACCACACACACACCAGCCCAGACCGCCCCGCCGCCCTCAGTTACCTCACAGACAGCGAGAGAGGAGGGTTGACTGCAGCTCTCTCTCGCCTGACATTACGACCGGGTGGCCAATATCTTCGGTTTTCACCACCCAAATGCTTTTCCCACTTATTTTAGCACTCTTGAAGGTTCATATATACATCATATATGTAAAATAAAAGCATACCGAAAACAAATAATGGTCTATATTGTAAATATAACGAATTCTGTCAGAATCCAAGGCTAGAAATACACAAATAACTACCCTAGCTCCTAGGGCTATTTAGCGCTTAACAGGTTAATTATTTATGTGGTATCCAGTTGTGATTAATATATATAAATAATACGTCATAAGTTATATCAATTAATATATATAAATAATACGTCATAAGTTATATCAATTAATATATATAAATAATACGTCATAAGTTATATCAATTAATATATATAAATAATACGTCATAAGTTATATCAATTAATATATATAAATAATACGTCATAAGTTATATCAATTAATATATATAAATAATACGTCATAAGTTATATCAATTAATATATATAAATAATACGTCATAAGTTATATCAATTAATATATATAAATAATACGTCATAAGTTATATCAATTTAAAATGCTACAAAATCCATTACTACTCTGGTGTTGATAAGTAGAACAGCCTCACCATGTCATAACACAACACTACAGCAATACCACAATGCACCGCAAACAGACCTTCATTACTACTCTGGTGTTGATAAGTAGAACAGCCTCACCATGTCATAACACAACACTACAGCAATACCACAATGCACCGCAAACAGACCTTCATTACTACTCTGGTGTTGATAAGTAGAACAGCCTCACCATGTCATAACACAACACTACAGCAATACCACAATGCACCGCAAACAGACCTTCATTACTACTCTGGTGTTGATAAGTAGAACAGCCTCACCATGTCATAACACAACACTACAGCAATACCACAATGCACCGCAAACAGACCTTCATTTGTCCTTGAAATGTTTTGCGAATATACAGACAGACAGACAGACACACAGACGAACAGGTTAAGCCATACAGTACAGTACAGTTATAGGCTTGTTGGGCACGCTAACGCGATAAACGACTTAGTGCTACTATCACTGCTGATACTACTATTATATATGATAATAATAATGAAGTACTAATATTAATGATAATACCCAGAAGAAAAACAATAAAACAATAAGAAGAAAGACGGAAATATTAGCTAATGCTACTAGTAATACAACTGCTATCACGATACGACAACAATTAACATTACTACTACTACAACTACTACTACTACTACTACTACTATTATTACTACTACTACTACTACTAAAAATGACCACCATAAAGCATTGAGCTGGACGTTGATTTATTGGAAGTGGTGAAGGCTTTTAATTAAGTACCTGGGACAACATATTATTGTTTAATATCAAAGGTAATAATGAAAGAGGTTTTAGCATAAGTCCTGTTATGCTTCTGTTAACAGTAATTTTAGGTGAGGTAAACATGTAATTATAAAGTCTTTATATCAGTTTAATTCATATTGTTTAACAGATTATGGTTTTCCGTTTTGGAACCATGATTCTTTATATAAATGTAATATTTTCAAGCTTTTTACCCATTCTGTACAGGCGATGTCTTTTTAACTTTATTATAGCTATATTTAGACAATTTTGTGTAGCATAACCCTTACTATACCAGTGACGTACGTTGGCCGACAGTAAAAATGTCGCTCGCCAAGTACCAGCGACGTACGACGTACGTCCGTATATGGTAATATGCGGTCCTTATACCGAGCGGTACCTGGCACCATGACCTGTAAACATTGCTTTTAGTCCTTGGCAACACTTCTCAGAGCGCATATAAGGTCCCACAGGTGAGGCCGGCTCAGTACTCGTTCAAGTTTCGGGGTGAGAGGTTGCTCTCTCTCGACTCTGAAGCCATTTTGGCACATTGCGGTGGTACTGGAGGTTACATTTATAGTAATACCCTCTGGTACAGTAGGGGTTAAGAAGGATCTTAGGTAGTAAGAATGATTAAGTGAGATAGTTCGAAGCCTGTTAATTTGTGGAGTACAATTTTATACTGAATAAAATAGTTTAACAGTTTACAAAATAAATACAAAAAGACGTCACCGGTACAGAATGGGTTACTAGGTGTTAATGAATGACTAACAGGTATTAATGAGGTACTGCCCGTCACCAGTTGCCATATCACGACAGCTCGATGCAAACACTGGCTTCTCAACCATCATACAGCACTGATGGTCCAAACCCGGTCCTGCAAAAGAAGTCTATGGTCACGTAACCCTATCTTATAATACATTAGGCCTAACAAACTGTCTTGATAGCGTTGATAGCGTAATACATAAGTGCGCGGAATTTCGGTGTGAGTGTCCTAGGTTCGAGTCCTTGGAGTGCCACATGTATTTGTTGATTTCATTAATTGTGTTTAGAAGTGAAGTTGGTTGGTGACAAAATATAATTAAAGGGACAGTGGGCATTTTGTGGGGTCTATTTATATATATACTGTATATATATATTTGTGTTTAGTTTCCTCCCTAGACCTCCATCAAACTTAAAGACACATTCATTAGATCCCCCTTCTAGATTAATTTGTACATTTTTCGGTAGAAAGATGTCCCGGCCAAAGGCCGGTTCTTCCAAAATTTCAGACTCACTATCGTTCGCCAGGAACAAAATCAACACCTAAACAATACTAAAGGTCTTAATTTTGACAGAAATGGGGCGGAAGGTCTTAAAATTGCCAGACTATAGGGGCCAACGTCTTCAAATCTCAAAAACTAATGGAGTTAAACATGAGGGAAAAAGGGGTCCAGAAAAATCCTCGTGAAAATCTCCCCTTAGAGGAATTCCTGATGCAGCATGTAAACAAACCTTTTAGAAATATACATAATGTTGATGTATTAACCCTTTCAAGCTTCAGGACGCGTTTCTGTTCTGTTTCTGGCTACTATTAGACGATTTTATTCAGATTAGTAACGGTATAAGGAAGTCAAAGGGTTGATTGAGACAGTATTTACCCTTTTAATACCCACAGATACTTCCTAAGCTGCATACAATCGTCTAATGATAGCCAAAATAAACTGCTAAAACGCGTCAGAGCTTCAAATGGTTAAGAAAACCACTGCTGCTGCTACTACTAATAATGCTACTATATAATATTAATAATACTATAAAATAATAATAATAATAATAATAATAATAATAATAATATAATTAATACTAATAATGATAATATTGACATGAGGGTATACAGTGATGTATACACGAATATAAGAAACACTATAAATAAATAAATATTAGGTGATGTCAATGATGCCTTGATACTCATGGTTTATAATTTACGTCCTTGGAAATAATACACTACACACTAAATTGCAGCCAAAACAGAAACGTTGATATAGAAAAAGTGTATCTATAATTATACGTTATCAAATATTGGGGAAAGGACTTATCGATTCACACTGCTCTTGTTCACACACACGCACACATATATACACACACACACACACACACACACACACACACACACACACACACACACACACACACACACACACACACACACACACACACACACACTGATATATGATATATCATAAATTATATTGGTCTCTCTGCAACGTTTCCTCAGTCTTCTCCCGACACATGTCAAGATAATATATATGAAAACTGCGCTTACATAATATTCCTACTGATATACTTGAAATATAATAATTATAATAGTATACAAGTATTAAGATATTATTATAGTATTTACCTATATACAGGTATGAATATGTATGTGTAGCAGTACTGATGGGCGACGTCATTTTTATGTTTTAATATAAATTATAAATAGTATTTTCTATCATCAAGTACAGTACCATATTTCTTATGATATTGACTATTTTGGGCCACCAAAAGCAACATTATAGATCACTCAATATTAGTGTAAACCGATCATTTTACACTTGGTAAAAATTTATAATACTTTATGTAATACATATGTGCATACATTGCGAAATTTGAATATTGATTTTAATTGAAATTACTACTACTACTACTACTACTACTACTACTAATACTAATAACTATAATAATAATAATAATGACATAATAATAATAATAATAATAATAATAATAATACAAATAATAATAATAATATTAATAATAATAATAATAATAATAATAATAATAAAAGTAGTATTACTACTAATAACAATAAAACAACAGTAAAGAAGTTTTATAATTCAGTAAGTAATACTGGATTATTTTCTACATAAGAAACAAGGTCAATTGTATGCAATACACTCTCAAATATCACAAACACAACAACGACAACAATGGTATTTACCCAACAACACTATTGTTCGCTTCTCGACAGTCCATTGACACATTCAGCTCCAACAACAATGGTCCTTGGTATTTTTTAGTGACAAGGCTGCAATTTGTCTGTCTTGATAGGGTAATGGTTTGTGCGCGGAATTTCGGTGTGAATATCCTAGGTTCGAATCCATGGAGTACCACATGTATTTATTAGTTTCATTTATTATATTAATTAGGTATATTTGTAAGTTAATTGGAGGGTTAGTGACAAGGCTGCAGCTATAGGTGAAGCATGATTGGCTGAGGGAAAGATGTTACAGAAGTCCACACTATTAATCCTGTTCATACAAACAAACTTCCCCTATATGACTGCACACACACACACATATACAGTATATATATATATATATATATATATATATATATATATATATATATATATATATATATATATATATATATATATATATATATATATATATATATATATATATATATATATACTGTACATGGGCCCCCAGAGGATAAAGATTACTTCCTCCGTAATCCTAGCGTGTCATAAGTGGCATCTAAAAGGGACTGGTAGATGGGAATTGTTAACCCCCTCAGACGGATCAGTGAAACTTATTGATCTGTGGACAGACAACACACTATTATCACTATTTGGGTGAACTGTTATTTGTGGTACTGCCTGGCTCGGTAGGAAGTTTCCAACTCGCTCCACATCTAGTGTTACCCTTCACCGAGCACGTGCACGCGATTATATATGCAATCGCGTATATTATAACTTAAGTTAACACTAACTTTCCCAAATTTATAAACGTGATTGCGTCAAAATCAGTGTTTGGTCCAAACCATTTATATATGCGATTGCATGTTAACTGACGGAGGGGGGTTAACCTTGGCAGGCAGCCTCGTCTAGAAGGAAAAACCTGAACAAAAAAAACCCTCAAGGACTCCAGCATCAATGGAGAAGAGCTAGCTGGTTTGGGGTAGGGTCTGCGATTTGACCCAGCAAAAAACAAAGTGCCCACCACACATAATTTGGGAAAAAGGACCGGGAATCATGGTCAACACCACCAGGCACCCCGGCCGAGCTTCTATGGGGAGGCTGCCGGGACCGGTACTACTATTTATGCCAGTCGAGCCAGGGTGCCAGTTGTGACGAGGGTGGGGCAAAGCCTTCAGGATCCCTGGGGGGGGGATCCCCCAGACATCCTCCTACTCCCTACGGGGTGGTCGTGGCAGTGCAGACGACTAAAAAAACGAAAGCCCTGCTCCAGTGCTTAGCATTTGAAAGGGTCTCCATGTTGGAGCCTGGAACATAATTATTAACCCTCTCAGATGATGACCGACTATCTCCTTTATTTGGGGAGCTGCAGCAGCTGAGGGCCAACATAGTGGCTCTCTCTGATGTGAGGCGGTCTGGCATTGGTGAGATCAGTTACAATGGTTACACATACTACTGGTCTGGCTGTGGCAATGGTGCTCGCCAAAGGGGAGTGGCTGTTGTGATATTTTCCACCCTGATTTCCACAGTTGTGAGGGTTATACCCATTGACAAGCAAATGCTGCAGGTGAATATGAAGCACTCAATGGGCTTCATTTATCTTGTTGCAGTGTATGCTTTTACCGAGATTAGAAAAGAAAGAAATGTTCTACACCAAGCTCGACTAATGTTGAGCAGTGCCAGCCACGGGACACACTCATTGTCCTTGGGGACTTCAATGCAGTTACTGGCACACATAAAGCTGGCTATGAGGTATGTGTCAGTTCTCATGGCTCTCGCAAAGTCCAGCAAGTTGAGGACTGCGGGTTCATGGTTTTTGAGACCAGATCCAGAATGCTGGACTCTGTATTCCAATACTGGTGGTGTGGCCAAGGAGATTGATAACATACTCGTAAGCATTCAGAGGATCCTCTTGAGCTTCAAGATCTTTAAGAGTGTTGAGTTGATTTTTGTTGTTACACTGAAGCTACAACTCAGAGCAAGACAAATCTCAAAATATTATCCCCCAGGGTTTCATTTTCAGAGGCTCAAGAATGAAGAATCAGGGGTGGTGAAGGTATTGAGAGATAAGACTTTACAATGTCACCTACTGTAGGTGCAAGGATGTACGCAGTGGTAGTCTCGAACCATCTCAGTCCATCTTTCCCTTCTCTGAAATCTCCATCTTAGGGGATTTCAATGTTCACCACCACCAATGGCTCTCCTCTCATTTCACTGACCAGTCTGGTGAACAAGCCTACATCTTTTCTATCCTAAATTGTCTAGAACACTCAGTTAAGCACCCCAGCCATATCCCAGACCACCATGGAGATCGGCCCAACATTCTTGACCTGTTTCTAACCTCTAATCCTTCCACTCACACTGTAAATCTTCTCTTTCCATTTTGCTCCTTCGATTACAACTTTATTTCTATTACCTATCCTATCTCTCCAGTACGGCTTTCTGAGCCCATCAACTGGCGGCACAAGTGGCATTTTGGCACTGCCGACGGGGGGGCTCATCGGCAGTACTTCTTTGATTTTCCATGGAATGACAATTGCTTCCATGGCCGCGGACCCTCGGAGAGTGCTGAAAGCTTTACCGAGGTAATCCTCTCGGGCTTGGAGGCATACATTCCATTTTCTTTCTCTCAGTCTAATGCAAAGAAATCTTGGATTACTCACGCTTGTTCTACTGCTATCCGCAAAAAGGAGGAAGCATTCAAACGGTACCGTCACCTATAAACTCAAGATTATCGTACTTTTTACAATTCTGCCCGGAATCAAGCCAAATCTGCTCTTCGACTAGCCAGAAACTCTTTCATCAATAACAAATGTTGAACAGAGATACTTTTGTAGCTTTTAATGCTTTCAAAACCCAATTTCTCCATCTACAACTACAGCTGTTGATTCCTTCAAGAAGCATTTAAAGACCTTTATATTTCGAAGATGTTACGACCTAGAAAATGGTGTAATGACAGACGATTATAGAGTTTCTAGTTATCATTGCATAAATAACTACATAAATAATGTGTAAATAATTATGTTAATTTGGTTTTATTGAATTAATTGTGTTCGAACACTTGCGAATTAATTTGAAGAATGATCGCTCTTTCAAATAAGTAAAACAATTATCAACATTATTATTATTATCTATCGACATGTCACAATCATCCACACGACTATCCCATACTCTTCAACAACACACAAAACAACCATTGTCTTCTCTCAATATTCTTGGTGTCTCTTTTTCTTCTGATCTTTCTTGGAAAGACCTTATCACCGCACTGGCTAGAATAGCTTCTGAGAAGTTAGGTGTTCTCAACTGATCTTTACCCCCGCAGAGCTTCTTGCTCTGTACATGTATCAAGTATTGTTTTCATGTGTGGGAAGGTTCCATCTATACCGCATTTCTCGAAAGGGTAGAGTGTAAAGCATTTCGTCTCATCAACTCACCTTTAACAAATTCCCTACAGTCTCTCACTACACACAGTAATGTTGCATCTCTCTCACTGTTCTACTGCTATTATAATAATCAATATTCTTCAGAGCTCATAAGGGTCTACAGATAACACAGACCCCATAGATCATATAGACCCTGCAGATAATATATAGCCCTGCGTATCACATAGGCTCTAAGGTCACATAGAGCACAAAGGATACCCAGTTCAGATATATATAACACATCACATAAAGCCGGTATCACACAGGAGCTATTATAGTCAACATTCGATGATCAACATTGTTCTGGCAACACTTCTGGAATATTTTGCAACGGTATCGGAAACTAGACCGATGATAGATTAATTTAGGTAACATAACTATTTTAAATGTTGACCTCAAAAGCTGCCAGACCAGTGTTAAGTATAAATGCTGAGGGAAAAAGCGCTCGTGCGATACCGGCGTAAGTCCCATCACCCGTATGTCTTTGACACTTAATTTGGAGGGTTACGATTCCACTATTTTCCAATCCAAAACATATTAACTCCAGTTGTTATAGGTTTTTTGAATGGAGAACGTTAGGTGAATACATTTTAATTTTATATTATATATATTTTGTTTTGTTCGTAAGATTTGTTTGTCTTTTCCTGTTTCTTTTAAGTTAAAGGAACCCCTGTACACCACACGTGTCCCACAGATTAGAGACCATAAGCTGTGAGGACAGTTGATTTACTCTCAGTTTTAAGTGGGGGGGATCGGTCACTTTTTGGTCGATTTTGTCATCTATTTATTATTTTGTCATCTATTTATTATATTGTCATCTATTTATTATTTTGTCATCTATTTATTACTTTGTCATCTATTTATTATTTTGTCATCTATTTATTATTTTGTCATCTATTTATTATTTTGTCATCTATTTATTATTTTGTCATCTATTTATTATGTTGTCATCTATTTATTATTTTGTCATCTATTTATTATGTTGTCATCTATTTATTATTTTGTCATCTATTTATTATTTTGTCATCTATTTATTATTTTTCTAGTTTCCTCCCTAAAACTCCATCAAACTTACAACAACCCCAGGATCCCCCTTCAAGATGAATTTGTACATTTTTCGGTAGCAAAATTATCCCGGCCGAAGGCCGGTTCCTCCTAGAATTAAAGGCTCGCTATTGCTCGCCATGAAAAAATCGACACCCAAATGGCACGAAATGTCTTAATATTGACAGAACAATGGGGTGAAAGGTCTTAGTAACGCCATACTAATAAGGCTTATAATTATAATTTCAAAACAAATGGGGCTAAACATGAGGGAGGAGGTGGTCCAGAAACAACAACCATCCTCTCTTAAAGGGTCAATCACACGAACACATTTTCTGATTGACAACACTTAACCCTAACAGTACCGGCGACGTCTTTTGGTTTCTATTTCAGCTACATTTAGACGATTTTCTGAAGCTTAGGAGGGATATATGGCAGCTAAAAGGATTAATTGAGATAGTCTGTAACCTTATAACGGGTAAACATCCTTCCTTAGCTGAATAAAACCGTCTACTAGTTTCCAAAATAACATGAAAAGGATTTCACCGGTACTGAATGGATATAGAATGGTAACAAATCTTTTATTTCTAAACTACTCTCCTTCGGTTTCTATTCCTCCATCTGTGCCTTTGTCTCTAATCTCCTCTCCGGCCGTTCCATAGCTGCGGTTGTGGACGGCCATCGGTCACTTCCTCACCCTATAAACTCCGGTGTTCCTCAGAGCTCTGTCCTATCTCCTATTCTCTTTCTAATTTTTAAATGACCTTCTCAAGTGTACCACAACTCCCATCCATTCATACGCAGACGACTCAACCTTACACTACTCCATTAGTTTTTCAGAACGCCCAAGCAGGTAATTCCTCAACGACAAACAGGAATGAAGCCACAGAACACTTAAATTCTGATGTAACTACTATCTCCAATTGGGGAAGAGAAAACCTTGTTACGTTTAATGCTTCCAAAACCCAATTTCGCCATCTATCTACCAGTCAGGAGCTCTCTGCGGACTATCCCTTATTCTTCAACAATACAAAAATCAATCCTTCATCTTCACTCAATATTCTTGGTGTCACTTTTTCTTCTGCTCTCAGTTGGAAGGACCATATTACCAGTCTTGCTAAGGCAGCCTCCCAGAAGCTGGGTGTGCTCAACCACCTTAGGGGGTTCTTTACCCCTGCGCAGCTTCTTGCTCTGAACAGGGGCATAGTGCGTCCTTGTATTGGCTATTGTTCACAATGTGTGGGGAGGTTCCTCTCACACCGCTCTCCTAGACAAAATTGAAAGGAAGGCCTTTTGTATCATCAACTCCCGTCCACTCACCAACTCTCTGTAATCCCTCTCTCTTCGCCGCAATGTTGCATCTCTCTCGCTATTCTATCGCTACTATAATAATCAGTGTTCCTCAGAGCTTTCCCAGTGTATACCACCTCCTTTACGTAGGGCACGTGGTACCCGTCTTGCAACACAATCCCACCCCTACTCTGTGCAACTCTCCAACCCAAGAGTGAAACGTTACTCTCAGTCTTTCTTCTATTCAACAGCTGAGCTCTGGAACTCTCTCCCAGAATCAGTCTTTCCCTCTTCCTATGATTTAAATTGCTTCAAACTCCGTGTGTCCAGGCATTTTGGCTCGAACGTCCCTTGATTTTGGCCCTGTCACTCTTTCAACTTTAGGGGAGGCACTCGCTATAGGCAGTTCTGCCTTTTGCCTCACTCACTCACATAGAAAAAAAAAAAATACTTTGTATTAGTATCGGCGAATATAGTGAAGGTAGATTATTATAGTCGGATAACATAATTATATTTGACATTTTAAAGGGGTAGTGCTTATTATTGGGTCTATGTGTATGTTTATTATTGGGTCTATGTGTATGTTTATTATTGGGTCTATGTGTATGTTTATTATTGGGTCTATGTGTATGTTTATTATTGGGTCTATGTGTATGTTTATTTATATATGTTTGAGTTTCCTCGCTAGACCTCCATCAAACTTAAAATAGGACCCCCTAGATAAATGTGTACATTTTTCGGTAGAAAAAAGTTTCCCAGCCGAAGGCCGATTCCTTCTGATTATAGGCTTGCTATCGCTCGCCAGGTAAAAATCGACAGCTAAATGGCACAAATGGTCTTATAATTGACAGATATGGTGGGAATGTTCTTGAAATCGACAAACTAGTGGGCGAACGTCTAGAAATCACAAAAGCAATGGGGCTAAACATGAAGGAGAAAGGGGTCCAGAAAAACATTCTCAAGTGGAAATCTCCTCTTAAATTTGAAACTGTCAGACCAGAGATTCCAAAAATAGTGCGAGAAAACTGACCCCTGTGAGTTCGCCTTTAACTGCTATACCATTCCCACTTGGGGTTATATCCGATTCCTTATTTACCACCAACCCTTCCATCTCTGCTCAATAGTTTACCCTTGTGCTACACCACTGATGAAAATATAATTGAAAAAGAGTTACTTGGGATTAGTAAGCTTAGTAAGGAATAGTAATAAAAAGAAACCGCAGCAAAAAAAAAAAAAAAGCCAAAACAATTATGCATAACATTGATAACGAGATGTTTGCTGTCAGTAAAAGGGATACATATATACAGTATATATATATATATATATATATATATATATATATATATATATATATATATATATATATATATAATATTATATACAGTATATATATATGATTTAACCCACTCCACCACGGCATAATAAAGAATAGCTAACCATTATCTATTTATGTTTAGGAGATAGAATAAACCTACTTGGAAGGCACATTCCATTCCATAACAAGTGGTTGGGTGACATGGGTGAAATAACTTGAGCCGATAATACTGTACACTAAAGTTTGCTTATTTTCAGCTGAGGGTAAATTGCCATGTCCTCATCCTGATCATTTGGCTATTACGGAGATTTTGTACCGAAAGACGTTGTGATAAATATAGTGTTGGTATTTATGTGACACAGAGACTGAGTAGTTTCATATATTCCCATTAACTCCTAACTGTCGGCGCACAACTTATGTCGTGTGAAATAAATTTGAACTAAGTGGCGGTTCACAACTTATGTCGTGCGCCATTTTCAGCACGTAATGTTGCTGAGAGAGAGAGCTGAGCGGTGTGAGGAGCCTAGCAACTGTATGACCGCTCACCACCACCGCGGTGGCCCAACTGAAGTGACTCCCATCCTTCCCACCCCTCTCTCACTTGCTACATAGGGAATTATGTAGGGAAATTACCTAATTACAGGGTTTTTGCACTCGTGTTACACGATCGTTGCAAGAGAACCAGCGGTCGTACAAGGATGGTTCGGGTGTCATTGGAAAGCTCTGTTTATGCCCTTTCAGGGATAGATACTTGTTTTACGCTCTGGGTCTTATTTAGGCATGAAAATGATCACGTAAACAACCCTATTTAGGGTAAAAACACCCTGCTGGGCGCTACGGTCCGCTAAACCGCCTAGCCCGCCAATAAGGTGTTAAAGCCATCATCACACATACAAGAGTCGGTGCCCGAGTCCAGCACGAGTGAACGATGGGTGACACTCTTTGAGACTCTGGCAAGAACCAGCCCGAGTAGGTCACTGTTCCCGATTCACCAAGAGTCAACAAGAGTCAGTACCAGTCACTGAGAGTCAACAAGAGTCACGAAGAGTGTAACACGAACCCATCACGAGCTGAGGAAACTTTAAAAATAATGGTCAAATTCCAGGGTACGAAAACAAAGAGTCAACAAGAGTGTAACAAGAGTCAACAAGAGTGTAACAAGAGCCAACAAGAGTGTAACAAGAGCCAATAAGAGTATAACATGAGTCACGAAGAGTGCCGTCATCTGGGGTGTCATCGGACAATGTACCGGGATATATGCATGTATGTGTGTATGTATGTATATACTCATGCACACCCCGTAGCTGGGGGTGACCGACTCGAGACAGACCGAAGAGAAACAACATTTAAAGTTCCAATTTTTATGGTTTGGTACCACTTTCGCGTTCCCTCACCCCTTTCTGTCTCGTCTAGTAGATTAAATTTACAAGGGGAGGAGGATTCCTAGCCTACCGTTCCCAGAAGGAAAAGTAGGACAGTAAAATAGACAGATAGAAAACAGTAAGTAAAAAGTATATAGTACAAATATATAGAAAAATATATAAAGCAAAGAAATAGCGATAAAAATGTCTTAAATTGTGGCACACATTATCGCTTGCTTAGACCGACTGACCTCTTCCCCTCTATCAATCTACTGTATTTATCTTCTGTATCTAATTATCGTCCTTATTAATGAACAGAATTATTTGTTGGTTCATGCTTTTTTAATCACTATTTAGTTTCTAATGCTCTAAAATGGACAACAATACTATCCTACCATAACATTAATAATTATTATGAAAAAAAAACAGCAAATAAAAACATTCCCCCTATCTTTTATGTAAGGCTGAACGTATGATTCCGACACCTTATAATTATTAACATAGAGTATAGGCTTATTTCATAATTCGCACATTTTACGCTCACTTGGACCTAACGACCTTCGATCTTTATCTCCATTATCTAATTATCTCCCTTATTAATAGACAGAGTTATATTTTGTATGATGTCATTTTAATAATTGTTTAGTTTCTAATGCCGTGGAAATGAAAACAAATAATGTCCTACCATTACATTAATAATTATTATGACAAAAGCATATAATATAAATTCCCCCCCCCCCCCCCGTCTTTTATTCAAGCCGATCTAGGCTATTAACATTTAATCGTTTCAATAATGTAAGTCTCTGTTTCATACCAAGTTTATTTGTACTCAATTTATCAATCGCTGTCACTTCTCACTAATGAATCGGGAACATAATTCTTTACATTTTTTTAATCGACTTGTGTCATTTTGCTCATTATGTGTTGGTGGTAACATTAGTATATTTAGCCCATCAAATCAGAAATTATTTACAGTTTCCATAGAGACCAAATAACACGTATAAAAGCTGATAAATAAGGGAGATAGCTAGATGCAGATGGAAATGAATACAGTAGATAGAAATATAAGTAATAGAGAGAGAAAGCAGATGACAGGGAAAATTATAATACGAAATGTACACAAATAACACTAGCGGTTTCTGTTTTCTAAAGGGTCACCGAAATTACGATGTTTTCGATCTGTTTTCTAAAGGGTCTTTGCAATTTCGATGTTTTCATATGTTTAAATCTATCTATCTATCTATTGCCTGACGCCGTGATCCCCGAAGGGGTGGCCACGAACGAAAAGCCCCCATGCACCTCTGTCCCCAGTCAGTCGACGCCCCTCCTCCCAACCAGCACCGCCTTCATTCATATAC
>JBAKBP010028613.1:0-28321 GCA_037953745.1 Lithodes maja | reverse complement strand
CTGAGGCTAAGGTAAGGGCCATCTGTGACCTGCAACCTCCTAAGAATAGGAAGGATGTGAGGAGAATTCTAGGCATGGCGGGTTACTACCGCATGTTTATAATGAACTTTGCAGATGTGGTTGCACCCTTGACTGACCTGTTGAGGAAGGAAAAGAAGTTCACCTGGAATCCTGAGTGTGATGCAGCATTTAAGCTACTTAAACTCACTCTGTCTTCCTCACCTCTTTTGCTTGCCCCTGACTTTGAAAAACCTTTTAAGCTAGCTATTGATGCGAGTAACATAGGTGCTGGAGCCGTACTTTTGCAGAATGACAGTCAAGGAATAGAGAGACCTGTCAGTTATTACAGTAAGAAGTTCAACTCGGCCCAGCGTAATTATTCAGTAATTGAAAAGGAACTCCTTGCACTGATACTAGCCTTGCAATTTTATAATGCTTATGTGAGTCCCTCAGACAATAAATTGGTCGTTTACACTGACCATCATCCTTTAAAGTACCTTAATAAATTCTATAATAAGAACCAAAGATTTACTAGATGGAGCCTTCTTTTGCAAGAGAATGATTTAGAAGTAGTTCACATTAGAGGTAAGGATAATATCATGCCTGACCTGCTATCTACTGTAGGTGTGTGGACTGACATAAAAAACAAATTGTATGCTCCAAGAAAAATGTTGTTTGCAGGAGGAGGATGTAAGGTATACCAGCCCTTGGCCAGCGCCAGGCTGTCAGGACATCAATTGTGTGAGCAGTATATCATCTATGTGCTTTTAAATGTTGAAAAACAGTTAATTATTTATATAGGGACACTACTACTGTAAAATACAAGGAGTGTGGAATGTCTCCCTATAGAGGACCCAACCAACGGTTCTAAGAGTGATGGGTTCTTGCCTAATATTGCATCATATTATTTATATCAGCCCATAGACTATTAATGTATCCAGGATTACAATCAGTGTAATTTTTGCAAGTGGAAGATGTATTTAAGAAACTTTATGATGGGCAAATAAGATTATATGATGTTAGAACTTTATAGTCAAGTCGAGGGTTTGCAAGACTTGATAAGTGATATTATCTGTGCTTATATGAATACCTCGCATTGTCCGAGGATGCCTTGTGAAATTGATTGTGTGGGCGGTGTCTATCTATCGAGTGGGGGTCTTGTGATTGGGATATTCACCCTCTAATGTATATATGGGACCAATAACTGTGTTTTGTCATCTTGGACATTTTGAATGTGAGGAGTGCCCCTCAGTGAGCATAAGGGCCCGCCCGTATATATACTCCCTCGCCGGCACCCAGAGGGGGAAGACGAGGGCTAGGTGTGGCAGGTTGAGGGCGACTGCTGGTGTTGCAGGTGTGTGTGTGTGCGTGTGTACGCGGTCCCTCAGACAGAGACGAGTGGTGACAGCTGATGGCAGAGGAGGGCTGCTCCTGGCATCTTGAACTACAGACACGATTGTGTGTGTGAGTATTTGTGTGTTGATACGGAGCCTTGCTATTCTCAATATATATTGTATTGATCTCTTGTATTGATTTATATTTATATGTGTTGATTGACCTTTTGATCAAAGATATAATTATATATTGTATCTCTGATGAACTGGGTTATATATTTTATATGTGCGCATTAGTTAGGATGTTCATACGGGGTATTTGTGTGATAAATGCCATCCCTACAGATTTAACATTCCAGTGAAATAGCTTACTTAAAGAATGCATGATTAATGATTTTCGGTAGCCTATTATTTGCACATTAAGAACCACCTGGGCTGACATTGTCATACAGATATCCCATATTGTTTTTGACTACATCCCAGTGGGACATTTATATTTTATTGGCTGAATTAAGCACCCGATATTTGATGAGTCATTTGAGTCAAAATGTTTCTTTAATTCTCAATCAAATTCACTGTATTTAATATTGCCTGTTTAAGTGAGGAGTCTTGATACTTTATAGGAGTAATTTATCAATGTATTCTTTGATAGATAATCAAGTTCACTTCTGATAATTTTGGGAAGTCTGCTTAGCCTAACTCATTTCGTCTTGAGGAGTGCCTATATAATTTACTTCACAGTAGGCAGTGACAGAAGTGAATTATAATATGATATGAATCCATTGACATTGTATCAATATTATTTCCTTCCATGTGATAGCAGTGTAGATTTACATGAATTGGGATATTAACCCTACCTGTCTTCTGAAGTAGTGAGATTCGCGTTGTTGTGTCCGAGGCCTATTTAGACTTTGTATGAGTTCTGAAGAGAATTCGTAACAATATATATATATATATATATATATACTGTATATATATATGTGTTAATTTAAAGATATATATATATACATTTTTTTTTTTTTGTGAGTGAGGGAGACATAAGGCAGAACTGCCTGTAGCGAGTGCCTCCCCCATAGTTGAAAGTGAGAGGTCCAAAATCAAGGGATGCTCGAGCCAAAATTCCTGGACACCCGGACTTTGAAGCAATTTAAGTCATAGGTGGAGGAAAATTAAAGACTGATTCTGGGAGACAGTTCTGGAGCTCAGCTGTTGAATAGAAGAAATTTGGAGAGTAAAGTTTCACTCATGGGTTGGAGAGTTGCACAGAGTAGGGGTGGGATTGTGTTGCAAGATGGGTACCACATAACCTACATAGGGGAGGTGGTATACACGGGTAGAGCACTGAGGAACACTGATTATTGTACTAGCGATAGAATTGCGAGAGAGATGCAACATTGCGGCGAAGAGAGAGAGTTTGCAGAGAGTTGGTGAGGGGGTGGGATATAATGATACGAAAGGCTTTCCTTTCTACTTTGTCTAGGAGTGCGGTGTGAGAGGATTCTCCGCACATATGTGAACAATATTCAATACAAGGATGCACTGTGCCCCTGTACAGAGCAAGAAGCTGTGCAGGGGTAAAGAACCCCTTGAGGCAGTTGAGCACACGCAGCTTCTGGGAGGCTGCTTTAGCAAGACTGGTAATATGGTGCTTCCAAGTGAGAGCAGAAGAAAAAGAGACACCAAGAATATTGAGAGAAGATGAAGGATTGATTTTTGTATTGTCGAAGAATAAGGGATAGTCCGCTGGGAGTTCCGGAAGGGTAGATAGATGGAGAAATTGAGTTTTGGAAGCATTACAGGCAACAAGGTTTTCTCTGGCCCAATTGGAAATATTAGTTAGATCAGAAGATAAGTGCTGTATGGCTTCATTACGTGTGTCTTTGAGGGGTTGCTGTTTGGGGCGTTCTGAAAAAATAATATACAGTATACTGTATAATTATATTGTTATGTCACCAGGTTATAACCACCAATCAGCTAAGACCCTGGAAGACGCACAGCGCTATGAACACCAAACTCTTAACATAACCATAATATCAATGAAAGTTCAGCACCAGGCAGTGAAGGCAATATATATGGCATTAACGTAGACCAATCTCTTAAGTTACTCTATTGTAAGTCAATGAATAATAGGGAGAAGTAAAAACTATACTTTAAAGACAACAGGTATTTATTATAAACTTAATCCACCACCAAACCCTTCAATCTCCAAACCTACACCAATAAAGTCAATGCACCCAATCCATTATACAATTGAGTACTTCCTAACACATTTAATTTACTATAATCGAGACACTCTTCCAATTATTATCCCACTAGTCCCTCACCCAGTGAACACTTACTTCACAACCCCATATCACAAAGCAATAACAATAGTTAAGGAACCCACCCAGTTGAATAATAAAAGGAAGAGTTACCTCACCCCACTAGTTAAGTACACAATGATAACCCCACTAGGCTCATACCTAATGAACACTCCACAACACCATAATCACAAAACAATAACAATATTTGAGGAACCCACCCAGTTGAATATATAAAGGAAGTGTTACCTCACACTGCTAATTATGTACACATACTCAGCTATCCCATCGAGTCTTGGCACAACATCCCTGGCCCCCTTACACAGAATTATGGCCACCTCCACTCCGCACACGGAACCTCGTCTCGTCGCCCTCCAAAACACACTGCCTCCTCTTGCTTTTCGCAGGTCCTTGGAAACTAGGGAAAGAGGTGGGGGGGGGGGGGGTCAAGAGCGGGATCCGGCTTCACCAAAACCGCCACACCTGGGGGAGGGAGAGGGGGGGGGGGGTCGGTAGTTTAAACGAGGGGCGGGTGGTGGTATTCCTCGCACCGCTTCCGTCCACAACCACCATGTACAATCGTCTCCAGAAGTCGTGGCACAGTCGCATTCATAGGTGGTGTAGAGTGGCAACCATAACACCTCCACCGCTAAAATAGAATACGACAGTCGAGTATTTGTTCACATATTATACACTGACAAACAGTCAGCCAAGACATTATTTACCCCGCGAATGTGCCTGATAACCAGCACATACTCCTGCAGAAACAGGCTCCATCTAGTCAACCCTTGTTTTTTATTTCTAAATTTGGTTAGGAACTTGAGAGGATGGTGGTCTGAATATACAATGATAGGCCCTGCGGAAAACTGAACATAAACCTCAAAGTGCTGTAATGCCAATATCAAGGCTACCAGCTCCTTCTCAATCACGGAGTAGTTACATTGAGCCCCAGTGAACTTCCTACTGTAATAGCAGACAGGATGCAATACCTCTGCATCATCCTCTTGTAGAAGGCCAGCTCCAGCATCCACATTACTGGCATCCACAGCCAGGGAAAAATGCTTATCAAAGTTGGGGGCTCTCAACACAGGGTTAGTGGTTAATATAGATTTAACTTTTTCAAAGGCTTGGGAACATTCAACAGTCCAATTAAACTTAACGTCCTTTCTCAGTAAATTTGTTAGTGGGGAGGTAACCTGGGAGAAATTACAAACAAATTTACGGTAACAACCCACCATGCCCAGAAAACGTTGGACCTCCTTCTTAGCCAACGTAACACCGATATTTAAAAAAGGCAGCAAATCCCTTCCCAGTAACTATCGTCATATTAGCTTAACCTCAGTTGTTGTATGTAAAGTGCTAGAAACGCTCATAAGAGACAGACTCGTAAATCACTTAGAGGAAGATAACATACTTAAAGATACTCAACATGGCTTTCATAACAAACGTTCCTGCTTAACAAACCTCTTAGACTTCTTCCACGATATCCTCAACCTCTATGATGAGAGTAAAGCTGTAGATATTATATGCCTTGATTTTCAAAGGGCCTTTGACAAAGTTACTCACAAACGTTTACTGCTAAAACTAAAAGCGCATGGAATACAAGACGGTGTGATGAAATGGATAGAAAATCGGCTTCGCGACAGAAAGCAAAGAGTAGTCATAAACGGTAAGGCATCTAAATGGACCAATGTAAGTAGCGGGGTACCCCAGGGATCGGTACTAGGACCAATTATCTTTCTAATTTACATCAACTACATAGATGAGGGTCTCACCTGTACAATCTCAAATTTGCTGATGATACAAAAATTGCAAATAGCGTACTTTCAAAAGAACAAGTTGACGATATGCAACACAATCTAGATAAGTTGTCATGTTGGGCCCAAATTTGGCAAATGAGTTTCAATGCGGATAAATGTAAAGTACTACATATTGGATACCGAAATGAGAAAGCAAACTATTCGATGAATGGCTCTCAGCTTCAGACTGTAGAAAGAGAAACTGATCTGGGAGTAACAATATCGAGTAACCTAAAACCGAGTCAACAATGTTCAGAAGTTGTTAAGAAGGCAAACAAAATAATTGGCTTTATAGGTAGGTCAGTTGAGCATAAATCCAAAGAAGCTATCCTAACTCATTACAATTCCTTAGTCCGCCCTCTTCTGGAATACTGCGTACAATCCTGGTGCCCTTATTACCAAAAAGATATAGACAAGCTAGAACGAGTTCGAAGTAGAGTTACCAACATTATACCTAGCCTAACGAACAAACCATACGAGAAGCGTCTTAGAGAATTAATTCTATTTCCTTTAACCCAGCACAGATTAAGAGGTGACTTAACCCTCCAGCCCCGGGGGCTATAGCTCGCGACTGTGCTGCGGTACCGGGTGTTTTGACGATCTTTGGGCTATGTTAACTACTCTGTAAGTCAATGAATATGGCATGTAATGTTGTGAATAAAAAAGAATAATGTTCCACAAACCTTCCTCTGTCGAATGGCGTTGAGTAGAGGTCTCTAGCCACTCGGGTTGCATAATGGTGAGCACGGGAAGACGAGTGCTTTTCGGCGGCAAATTCTTCCCGCGTTCGGACGCGTCACCCCGGCCATGGCTACGACGCACCTAGCCGCTCGTCGCGCCAAAGTATTTATCTCCCTTAGACGATTTTAGTGTTTGATATTGAGAATGTGATGTTTATTTGATATTTTTATAGTTATTTTGAGGCCAATTTTATAAAGTATGTTTATTAGGGTATCACTGTCACTGATATTGCTAATTTTCACTCGATACCGTACATTTTATTAGTAATTGAGGTAGGTTATTGTTGTATTAGGCACTGATTATTCGTTATCACAGGTGTTTATTATACTTTGGCCATCAAATATTAGGTCTTGTGTCACTTTCACTTTGACAAATATGCTTTAGAGAGTGTCACTGTCACTGATAATGCTCATTTTCACTCGATACTGTATATTTTATTAGTAATTGAGGTAGGTTATTGTTGTATTAGGCACTGATTATTCGTTATCACAGGTGTTTATTATACTTTGACCATCAAATATTAGGTCTTGTGTCACTTTCACTTAGTTATATGATTTGTAAACGTTTTATATACAATTTATTGTGTCTTTTTTCACTGATTTATATATTTCTATAGGTTCTAATCATATGAATGTCACTTGGTATATACATATGTGTCACTTTCACATATTATTATGGTGTAATTGTATTTGTATCAATTTTCTCATAATACATGACTTTTGTGTTACAATAAATTGGTTTTCTTCCACTTTTTGCCTATATATAATTATAGTGTACATATTGTCATTTTATTTGGCAATTTCAGTATGATTATTAGAACTCCAGCTTGGAGTGGTAATCAAAGAAGCACTCTAAAGCACAGAGTGCCACCTTGCACTCCACACACTCCATGGTTGACTTTTTACCTGGCCTCGGCCTCACCCTGCTGTTGTAGCAGACATGGCACCGCTTCTGCTGCTTTCTTCCTGATTCATTCTGAGGCAGGGAACCAAGCCTGTGCCTAATCAAGTATTGAGCACACTGCAAGCGGTCAATAACGGCGGGCCCAGGATGTGCCACTGCCCTCTGTGGCGTAGCATACTTCTCCAGGAGCTCCGTCAACACCTGCTTTTGGAACCTCTGCAGGCTATTGAACTTCATGGGTGTGTTCACTTTCCGAAGCTTGTATATATTGTAGGCATTCAGAACTGACATGTCCACCATATGCAGAAAGAACTTTTTGTACCATCTGCACGAGGTACGCAGGCAGTCAATGAAGCCTATCTGCATGTCGGACTTGTCCACCAGCCTCATGTTGATGTTGTAGTCCAGGACAGCATCGGGCTTGGTCACCCTGGCCTGGGTGCGGCGATCCACCTTGCCAGTCTCCACCATTTCCCCCTTGTGGATGGTGGTCAGGAGGTTGACCTTCCGCTGGTCGTGCCAGTGGATAGCCAGAATGGGCCCCAACTTCTTCTTGAACACATCACCTTTTTTGGCCTTTGGAGGGAAAGGTGGCATGCCCTTCCCTTTCCCTCGTACTGTGCCTACAGTCCCCGTCTTGCGCTCATGCAGGTACTGTGAGAGAGTGGGGGACGTGTAATAATTGTCCGTGTAGAGGACGTGATTCTTATGAAAGTAGCGGTCCATCATGGCTTGCACCACTGCTCCGCCCAAGCCAATGAGGGGGGTCCACAAGCAAGTCCCCTTCCTTCCCGCTGTAGACCAGGAAGTCCAGGACATAGCCAGTTTGGCAGTCGCACAGCACAAATAATTTTATGCCAAAGCGATGTCTTTTTGAGGGGATGTACTGCCGGAAGCTGAGTTTTCCCCGGAACAGCACAAGAGACTCGTCAATGACGACCTTGCAGAAGGGCTTGAAGTAGGAGGTGAAGCGTTCTCGCATCATCTCGTACAATGTCCTAATCTTCCACAGCTTGTCTGGGAGGTGGACGTCAAGGTTGGTGACAAGATGGAGCGCTGCGAGGATATCAAGGTACCGGTCACGAGACATATATTTCCCGAAGGCAGGGGTGGATATGAGATCATTGGTGATCCAATAGTCAGGCAACCTATGCTTCTTGACATGAGGCATTAGCATGGTGAGTGCCAGGAACACCATGAACTCTTTATGAGTCACTGGGGTCCACTGCCTCATGTGGCCCTTGGTCACCTTGCCTAAAAAGTGGACCTGGTATTGGTGCTGCTTATTTGTCTCTTTGACAACATAGCCTACCACCTCCTCATCAAAGAAGGCCTCAAATAGTTCGTGTGGTGGAGCATTGGGGCCTGCAGGAAAATTGGGGGTAATGCCTGAACCCTCCAGTACCTCATCAAAAGCTGGCACATCAGGGTTGTATCCATCCCCATCAACTACGTCTTGCCACTGAAAAACGTAGAATGGGTCTTGTCTACGCTGACGAGGAGCTCCAGCTAGTGGCCCAGCACGCCCACGGCCAACTCGGGAGGCCCGCGCCCTAGGGCGGCGAGGGCGTCGGTCAGGGAGTCGGCCAGCACGACGGGCAGCACGACGCCGGGCCAAGCGGATGGGTCGAGGGTCGTCGATGTCCATATAGTCATCGTCAGAGTGGTCATCTTGCCCTGACTGTGGACCTATGTAATCATGGCCAGAGTCTTCAGAGAGGTGCCCTTCATCATCAGTGGCCCCCACATAATCTGGCGGGGAACGAGTGATGCGTGGGCGGCGTGCGGGTGAGCGAGGTGGGGAAGGAGTGGCAGGTGATGCTGTGTCCCCCCGAGGTCCTGGGCTTCTTGGCCTGCGACGAGTGACAGAAAGCAATGCTTCACTGTCACTAGGCCCAGGTATTGGTGATGCGAGCTTAAAGACTTCTTCAGGAAGACATGTTGAAGGCGGGAGAGGTGGGGAGGACCGTGGGGAAAGTTGCGGGGGCGTATGGCTGGGGCCGGCAGGGGTGGACGCCGCGGGAGCCGCGAACAAAACTCTCATACTTTTCTTAATTTTTTTGGTATATTTCCTGCCTTTCCCCTTTTCGGCAGCAGTATGTCTCCTGCCGGGGGACCTAGGAGGCAAATAGGCCGAAAGTGGGGGGTCCTCAACCCTTGGCAGTGGTGGGGGTGGTGGGGAAGAATGCGGGGCATCCGGGTCATCTTGGGTGGCGTGGGTAGATAAGGGAGACAATGGTGGGCGAGAAGGGTCACCACGCTCACCCCCTCTCACAGCTTCATCCTCACCAAGTATTTTTGCTTGTTCCCTAGCTGCCGCGGCTGCCTTCTCAAGTATTTTCTGCTTATATAAGTGTAGCTTGAAAGGCGATTTACCTGGGGAAGGGCTTGGCGTCGTGTCACTTATGCGAAATTTGGTGAGTGACCTTGAACTCTCCCACTCGCTCACTCTCTCAAGTTCACTGTCTTTAGGTGAACCAGCTTCCTCAACAACTGGTACATCACCTTCATCACTCTCATCACTGTCATGTTCTCTCGCAAATCCCAGGAATTGCTCTTCTTTGTCACTCTCATGGCCATAATCACTTGACTTATAATTACTGGAGTCGTCACTGACTTCATCATCAACAATATACTTGGCATCAGCACGCTCATAAAGTCTCAATGTCGTCTCAATACCTCCGGGAGATAACACATTTAGGCGATGGCGTCGGGGTAAGGCGCGACGAACTAGCAAGGGCGTCGTAGGAAGCACGGTATCGGACACAGCGGAATCACTATTTGGCGTACTGTCCATGATGGCGTCGGGGTAGATACTGTTGCTGTGGCGTCGTTTACGCCTGGTGGCGCCACCTACCGTCCTACGATACCAAAAATGTACGCGCGGCATTCGAAAGCACGCACGCAAGCAATGGGCGTTCAAGAGCCCTTCCAGGTTGCGCGGGCCGAGGTTGTTATGGGCGTTCAAGAGCCCTTCCGGGGTGGAGGGGTTAATTCAAGAGTTCAAAATCATCAAAGGAATCGACAATATGAACTGAAGTAAGTACTTCACTATCGACCAATCTAATTACACGCGGGGAAACAGTTGCGAAATTATTGGTAAATCTTTTAACCCTTAACCAACGGTGACCGTCATATGACGGGCGGGAGATAAATGGCCTATCCTCCGGTACCCGTCATATGACGGGCGGCATTCTGAGCACATTAGGGGCTCTGAGAGAGAGTCCTTGTGTTGGGAGGATGGTAGGCGGGGTCTGACCGCTTGGCACCACGACTGGGCCGGTTCTATGACCACCGCCACCTCCTTACACACACTCGGCTTCGCGATATAAAGACAAAAACTGAGGAAATTACCTTATTTAGGGTATATTCACCTCCGGTTGCACGATCGCTGCAGGATAACCCGTGGTCATACAAGGATGATGCAGGTGTCATTGGAAAGCTCTATTATCGCCCTTTCACGGATACATAAATGTATTACGCTCTGGCTCTTGTTTACGCATGAAAAAGAGCATGGAATGAAGCTCGTTTTTGGTAAATATGCCCATCTGGCAGGTAGTTGATGTTACAAACGGCCCCGTCCTTTGAGTGTTAACTCACACGAATCTAAGAATTCCTTCCTCAATCGAGTTGTCAACTTGTGGAATGGGCTTCCCTGAGACGTTATTGACTGCACCACCATTGATTCTTTTAAACTTCGCCTAGACAAATATCTTGCATCAAACCTGCGACTGACTGCGTTTGTAAATTAATCACTTTATTTTATTCCCCCCTCAGATTCATCAAGGATTATTGCGTATATATATTGCTAAGACTTTACTCTCTTTTTTCCCAGTGATACGAAAGATCACTTATAGCTGTGTTATGTTACTAACCCATCTGTTTCCTACTAACTTCCTAATCCTGCCACGGACATTAGTTCCAGGGCAGTACTTCCCTTTCCAATTTTCCCTTACCCACTCTAAACCACTGTTTGGACACTTGATCCTTAGTGTTTTGGAGGAAAAGCAGCCAAGAGGGGTCACTAGAACTGTTGTTGCTTGATTTCCTTTGTACTCCTTTGACTTCGGAACAGGATGATTACTAATGGCTTCAACCTTCGCATTGGGGGCACAACCCTGCCTTGCCTGACCACATAGCCTAGATATTGGACAGTAGAGTGGACAAAATTACATTTCCTCAGATTCACAACAAGATTAGCATTTTGGAGGGTTTCAAACAACATCTTGATCTGATGAAGGTGTTCCTGCCATGTATGAGAAAATAGAATTATGTCGTCTATATAGACCACACACCCAGGAATGTCTGAGATTAGAGAATTCAACATCCTCTGAAAGGTGGCTGGGGCATTTTTTAAACTGTATGGCATGACCTCACAACAAAAAGATTGATTTGGTGTTACAAAACAAGAAGTTTCCCGAGCCCTAGGCGTGAGGGGCACCTGCCAGTTACCCTTCATCAAATCAATCTTTGTCAAAAAACTGGCTGTTCCTATCTGATCTATACAATGCTCAACTCTCGGTAGAGGGTAGGTGTCACACTTTGTAACTGAATTCACCCTCCTATAGTCTATACAGAACCGAAACTCTCCTTCAGGCTTGGGTACCAATATCACCGGACTGCACCATTGACTTAGATGACGGGATATAATCTGATGGGACAACATATAGTCTAACTCCACCTGCATGATGCTGCGGCATTGAGGAGAAATCTTGTATGGAGAGAGCTTAATGGGCCGGGCATCCCCCACGTCCACGTCATGCACCGTCATTGAAGTCCTCCCCGGAGAATCTCTAATCACTTTTGCACTCTGAGAAAGGACAAATATCAATTCCGCTGACTGGGAGGGAGAACGATGGCATAACATGTTAGGTAGTGAAGCGCAAGCCTGACAGTTCCATTAAAGGCTCGTAAGCTACTATAATCTCCAGAATGGTGACAAAAGGGAAGTTCAGTCTTATTGGTAACACCCACCTCATTAGCTACCGCCACTGGTAATAAGCACGGGGGGAGAGAGTCAGGGGTTCGATGATACATCTTCAGAAGGTTCACATGAAAAACTTGGTATGACTTCCTGCAGTCCGGGGTATGGATGAGATAATCCGCTTCATTCACCTTACGTTCTATCCTATAAGGGCCCTGAAACCTTGCTGCAAAAGGTTTTCCAAATACTGGCAGTAAAATTAAAACTTCCCCACCTGGCTGAAACACCCTGGCCCAAGAACGTCTATCATACCAGACCTTCGTCCTTTCTTGAGTTACCTTCAAATTCTGGGAAGCAAAGTGACAGGCATCATACAGCCTTGCTTTTAAGTCAACAACATCTATCTATCTATCTATTGTCTGATGCTGTGATCCCCAAAGGGGTGGCCACGAACGAACCGCCCTCATGCACCTCTGTCCCCAGTCAGTCGACGCCCCTCCTCCCAACCAGAACCACCATCATCCGTATACTTCCTCATTCCATCCTTCCACCTCTCTTTCGGTCTACCTCTCCCTCTCTGTCCTTCCACCTCGCTCTCATACACCTTCTTAGTCATTCTCTCGCTTCCCATATGTTCCATATGACCGAACCATCTCAAGGTGTTCCTTTTCACACTTTCCAGCACATCTACCTCTACACCACACCTCCTTCTTACTTCCTCACTCGTCTGTCTATCCCTCCATGTAACTCCGCACGCACTTCTCAAGTAACTAGTTTCCACCCCTCTCACTCAGGGTCTGAGTCTCTTCTCAAACGTCCATGCTTCGCTTCCGTAAGTCAGTGTCGGGATTACCACACTGTCATGCAAAGACTTCTTCACTTCCATACTGACCACCCTATTTCTTGATACTGCTTTCAGCGTTCCTACAACCCTCTTTTCCTGTTGTACCCTCTCCTGCACTTCTTCATCCATAGTCCCATCTTTATTCAACACACTGCCCAGATACTTAAAAGAGCTGACGTTCTCCATAGCCTGACCGCTCAACTTCACCTCACACTCTGTGACTTCACCCCTTTCGAAGACCATAACCTTGCTCTTCCCCACATTTACCTTCAAATTCCGTTTTTTGCACACTGTTCCAAACTCATTTACCAGACCCAGCAACACCCATTCATTATCGCTCATCAGAACTGTATCATCCACAAACAGCAGTATAGGCAGCTTCCACTCATTTCCCTCCCTTTTCAGCGATACACCAACATCCACTACTCTTCCTAGTATTTCTTTCATGACTCCATCCATATATACAGTAAACAACCACGGGGACATCACACACCCCTGTTTCAACCCAACATTCAGATCAAAGAACTCGCTCTGCTCATTCTCCACACGTACTGCCGCCTTTGCACCCTCATACATGCTTTTCACTGCTTTCAGCAAATTGCCATCTACTCCGTATATTCTAAGTACTTTCCACATACCTTCTCTATCCACTCTGTCATAGGCCTTCTCCAAGTCCATAAAGGCAACATACACCTTTTGTTGCTTCTCCAGATATTTCTCCACAACACAATTCAGGGTAAAAATCTGATCTACACATCCTCCTCCCTTCCTAAAACCATCCTGTTTGTCGCCTATCCATTTCTCCGTTCTCACTCTCACTCTCTCAATCACTATCCTACTGTACACCTTCCCTACTACGCTTAGAAGACATATTCCTCGGTGAGTACCACATACTCCTCTTTCCCCTTTGCCCTTACTGTATATAGGGGGACTATTATGCCAGTCTTCCAGTCATCGGGTGCACTCTCCTTCTCCCATGCTAGTTTGCACATTTTCCATACCCATTCGATCACTATCTCACCACCATACCTCAGCAATTCCCCACACACTCCATCTGTTCCTGGTGTTTTCCCCAACTTCACTCTTTTCATGGCTCCCCACACTTCTGACCTCCTGATCCCCACCTCCTCCTCCACTACTTCTCTTCTTCTCCCTCCCATACCTTATCGAACTATGTTTGCTGGCTCTTCATTCCTTACATTTAGAAACTCGTTGAAGTACTCCTTCCATCTCTCTTGCTTCTTGGCTAGCATTCTCCCATTCTTATCGTTCACGCCCTTACTGTTTCCCTAGCTACCTTCCCTAACTTTTTTTACTTCTTTCCAGAACAGTTTCTTACACTCCCTCCATTTTACACTCAGATTCCTTCCAAATTCCTCATCTACTTTTCTCTTACTTTCCTTCACTACTCTATTCACCACTCTCTTTCTCTCCACGTACCTCGCTCGTTTCTGCCTCTCCAAATCTTCATTCCCTCTACTACCCAACCACTCTATATATGTTTTTTTTTTTTTAGTCTTCCACAGCTATTTTTACTTCTTCTGTCCACCATGCTGTACCTTTCACTCCCCTCCCTCTTCTCCTCACTCCACACACCTCCTCACATGCTGCACAGATCTCTTCCTTAAACACCTTGCTCATCTCCTCCACTTCCTCCATATCTTCCAGGTCGAACCCACCTAGTCGTCTTTCTACAACATACTGCAGTATATTATCAGCTCTGCCATTACTACTCCACTGTTCTTTAAGATGTTGCAACGGACCACGTACCTGATGTCCGAGGATTAGCTCATTTGGGGAGAAACCCAATGACTCAGATGTGACCTCCCGGGCAGCAAAAAGGACATAAGGAACCTCCCTGTCCCAGTCACCCCCGTGCTCACCACAATAACACTTCAATATATTCTTCAGAGTTTGGTGGAAACGCTCAAGAGCTCCTTGACTCTCCGGGTGATAGGCACTAGATTTGATGTGACTAATTCCCAGCTCTTGGAGGGACTACTGATTTTGTTTTATGTAAAATTAGTACCACGGTCACTTTGAATCTCCTGAGGAAAGCCTATACGAGTGAAAAAATTAAGCAGAGCACGGATCACAAAACGAGCAGATATATTCCTCAATGGGATTGCCTCGGGATATCTCGTGGTTGTATCTAAAATAGTAAGCAAATAACAATGTCCTTGGGAAATTTTAGGTAAAGGGCCAACCACATCAATAATCACCCGGGTGAAAGGAGTCTCAACCGTTGATATAGGGACCAGGGGAGCCACAGGGACCTTTTGGTTTGGCTTCCCCGTCACCTGGCACACATGACAAAGACGATAGTAGGTAGCTAGATTTGCTCCCACCCTGGGCCAGAAGAAATGGGAACGGAGGCGATCCAGTGTTTTCCTGACCCCTAAATGCCCTGCCAAAGGTGAGCCATGTGCCAAGTCTATAATCAGGTTTCTACAACATTTTGGTACTACTATTTGATTAATATCCCATGCTCCACCATCAACAGGCAGGTCTGTAGGTTGGCATCTACGCCACAACACACCATTTTTCATATAAAAACATGTCCCTAGCTCCTTCTCACATTCCTCCACAGTCACAGCTCCCACAGCCAAACGTCAGCATTCAGAATCCGCCTGCTGCATACTCACCAGATCCCTCTCATCATTTATAGGAAGGGAGCTAGAGGCTTCGTCCTGGTTAAGGAGAGCTATAAAGGTATCTGCCAAGGTTATATCTGACCCTACCCCAGACGAGTCAGAGTTACTGTCACTTACCAGATTCCCCACATCCACGCCAAGATCCACACCATCCGATGAAGGGAGAAGAGACAGGGGGGAAGGGGGCACACTTGCCATCGACCTTGTCACAGCACACACAGGGAATGCATCAGGGAACTCCCTCTCGAGCACACTAGCTAGAGGCTCAGACACTGGTTCAACTACCACGACAGGGTCTGGTCTGACCCTATCCCCAGCCAGATCATTCCCCAGGAGTAGGTCAACTCCGTGTACTAGCAACTCCTCCACAAGTCATACCGTCGCTTTACCCTTATACAGCTCACAATCAATATCAATATCACAATCAATATCTATGTTGGCCCGACAATGGTCCTCCCGCACCACACAATATCACATAATTTCTTGTGGACACAATACCAGGATTAACCCTGCTAACCAATGTCTTAGAGGCCCCGGTGTCTCGTAGAAGATTCACCTTCAAAATTTCATCTGTCATCATAATTTTTCCCCGGGAAAGAAAAGGCTGGTAAGAGAGGTCTGCCCCATGGGTGGCTACAGTGGTTGGGGTCACAGAGCTCATTGGGGGGACTTGAGTCACACACGCCACTGAACCCTCTTGCCTTCCTCCCCCTCATCCCCCCCTACGTTCGCAACCACTCCCACACCATACACTCCATTCACAGCTCCCTCTCTCTGACCTTTAGCACGTGCCCAACACTGATGTCCCAATTGCTTCAAACTCCGTGTGTCCAGGCATTTTGGCTCGAACGTCCCTTGATTTTGGCCCTGTCACTCTTTCAACTATGGGGGAGGCACTCGCTATAGGCAGTTATGCCTTTTGCCTCCCTCAATCACATAGAAAAAAAAAAAAAAAAAATGGTCAGTTTTCCCACAAAAATTACACACTTTCTCTCGGTTACTATTATTATAGTTACCCTGACCACGAGTGGCAGGTGGATGACAGTAGGGGCCTGGGATGATCTGGGTGCATTATCATTATGAATTCCACTAGGAGGAGACTGAACATAATTATCTCCCTTGAGATCAACATGAGACTGAATGTAGTTAAGGTTACCTCTACGATTTTGCAAATCCAAGACACGATCATCAGCTCGTTCAGCAGCAGAGATGAGGGAGGTTACACATTTCTCTCTAATATAGTCAGCAACATGGGGGTCAATCTTCCATAAAAAAAAATCCAACAAAATTAGTTATTTGAGTGAATTAAAATCTGTCACCTTTTACTCGTAAGTCATAGATTAAATGACTTGGTCATCTCACGGGGAAATTCTTTGTGAGTGACATCTGACTTCTTGTGTTTTATCCGGAAGGCCTGCCTATAGGCTTCTGGTCATAGCTGATATGTGTCTAAAATAGCTAATTTAAGGGGTGCATAATCTGACCTCACTTCTGCCTCCACTGCAACATATGTCGCACGTGCCCGCCCAACCAATGCAGTCGACAACAAGAAAGGCCGGTAGTTTAAACGAGGGGCGGGTGGTGGTAGTCCTCGCACAGTTGCATTCATAGGTGGTGTAGAGCTGCATCCATAACAATATATATATATATATATATATATATATATATATAAATAGGGTGGTCCTAATTTTTTTTTTTTTTTTAATGTTAAGCTCTCACCCTGCCAAAGTGTTCCATTGGTCCCAAAAACACCCCAGCCATAAAAGAAATGAAATCCATTAACATTTAGGGGTTTCCCAGGGGGGTCAAAGATTCCCCCCTTGCGAACATTTCCGGAATTTATCTGTGTGCAGCTTACAATGGGAAGACAAAAGGTATCTAGCGACTTGTGGCAACTGGTTCACTTTACGAGAGTATGAACATACGAGCAGTCGAGCACCAGTTACACTGTAGTAGCGAGTGAGCGAGGTTGTGTTTGTGTCAGCAGCTACCAGCTACTCTCCCTGCTAACGTAATTTGCTCTAATTACATGTCTACTTGCCCATTTTTCTCAGGGAAAAATTGAGCTACAGACAAAACAAAGCCAGTTTTGGATAGCCAAAGACCATATCTTCAAGACTAAAGACCATTTTAAAACTGTAACATCAATAATAAAGAAAAAGTTTGGAAACGTCCCCTTAACATTTAACATTTGTTTCATTTCAGTTGTGTGTATTAGCATGGCATAAATTGTGTATTAGCATGGCCTAAATTAACATTTAACATTTGTTTCATTTCAGTTTCATTCAAAATGGAAAGAAGGGAAAAAGATGTTTACTTGCTTGGACCTTCAGACAAACTGGCTGGAAACAAGCTGCCTTCAAATAAGCAAGCGGTTGGGAGGTTCCTGTACATTCATGTGAAGGAAAAGAAAACAGTTAGAGAAGCGTCGACAGCGGTAATTCGCGAGGTTGTCCAATTCTGGGAAAGAGCAAGAATACCGACAAAACCGCAACAGCACGCCATCAAGAAGATGGAATCCCTATTTGCGGAATATAAGTGTTTAAAAAAGCACAAAGACCGCAAGACAGATACACAAAGAACGAATGAAGACAAATTTCGCGAGAAGTTCGACGACCTCTTTGACATTGCTCATGCTGAAGCAATGACAAGAATCACCGTTGAAGAAGATCGACAGTTTCTGATTGCCCAACGGGAAAAGGGAAGAAGAGGAACAATGGCAGGGCTAGATTTGGTTCTAGCAGCTAAGGAAGAAAGAGCAAGACAGAGAGTGCAAAGCCAGAAACGAAGACGAGATCAGGCAAACGAAGAACCCGGACCTTCTTCAAGTGTGGCAGTGCTTGCAAGTTCATCGTCTTCCAGCGAATCCAGCAGTGATGATCAACCTGATGAAACTGAAGCAGTGTTTGCCACCCCACCTCCTCCAAAGCGAGCGAAGATGAACATTGTGACGCCATCGCTGGCAGCTGCTTTGGACAGAACGAAGTTGTCCGACAGAAAAGCTGCCTTCGTACTCGCCGAAGCAGCAAAGAGCTTGGGGCACAACGTGGAAGAGCTCAACATAAATCGTTCTTCCATTCACCGCCACCGAGAATCCCACAGGATGAACTTTGCCCGCTCCGTTCAGGATAAATTTGATCCCACTGTCAGCCTGACTGTCCACTGGGATGGAAAATTAATCCCAGCTTTAACTGGCGGCAAAGAGCAAGTGGACCGATTGCCAGTGTTGGTTTCTGGGCTTGGAGTCGACCAGCTTCTTGCAGTTCCAAAGTTGGGAAGTGGCACTGGGGCAGCTCAGGCCGATGCTGTGGTAAACGCACTGCAGGAATGGGATATAACTGATCGTGTTGCAGCTATGTCCTTCGACACAACATCTTCGAACACTGGCCACATCTCTGGAGCGTGCACCCTCATCCAGCAGAAGTTGGGAAGAGAGCTTCTATTCCTAGCTTGCCGTCACCACGTCTTGGAATTGCTTGTGGGGGCTGTCTTCAGCACCTGCATGGTGTCAACTTCCGGTCCAGTAGTTCTCCTCTTCAAAAGATTTGGTCAGAAGTGGTCGTTAATGGACCAGTCATCTTACCAAACAGCAGAGAAAATGGCGAACTTTGCTTTGTTCGAACCCGACAGAGACGATATCTTGAAGTTTGCCAAGAAGCAGCTCCAAGAAAAGCAACCCAGAGATGATTACCGCGAATTTCTAGAGCTGTGTGTCATTTTTTTGGGTGGTATTCCAGAAGGAGGAATATCTTTCAAGTCTCCAGGACCAATGCATCATGCAAGATGGATGTCAAAAGTAATCTACTCTTTGAAAGTGTGGATGTTCTCTGGCCAATTCAAATTGTCAAAAAAAGAATCACACGGCTTGGAAAGAGTCCTTGTGTTCATCGTCAAATTCTATCTGAAGGCATGGACAACTGCAACAGATGGAGTTTCAGCTCCTGCTTCTGACTTGGCACTATTGCAACAACTTACTGCATTTGAAGAGTGTGACAGCCAAGTGTCTAAGGCCGCCAGCAAGAAACTGGCATCTCATCTTTGGTACCTCTCAGAGGAACTGATCGGACTCTCTGTTTTTTATGCCACCGTTCCGCTTGATGTGAAGAGAAGGATTGTACAGAAGATGAGCGAAGAAGAAGGGCTTGAAAATCCACCCAAGAGAGCAGTCGTCGATCTGCAAGAAATCCGAAATAAGACTCTGGACGACTTCGCCTCCATGAACTCCTTGCTCCTCTTCACTCGCCTGGGTCTTTCGACAAGTTTCTTGGAGGCAAACCCAGCATCTTGGGAAGATCTTGAGGACTTCAAGACAGCAAAGGCCATCGTCGGAGCACTGAAGGTCGTCAATGACCATGCCGAACGTGGAGTGGCTCTCGTCCAGGACTTTAGCGGATTGCTAACGAAAGGGGAAGAGCAACTCCAGTTCCTTCTTCAAGTTGTCGGAGAACACCGAAAGATGTTTCCAGACTCCAAGAAATCTACCCTGACAGCGACCAGGCAACAATGAGTGGCTAGCGACCATGATACCCCTGCCTTAGAGCAGCTAATACCCACAAACTTGTCGTGGGGGGACCTGGAATGCTAGCTGTAGTGATTCCCGACATTTATTGTACATTTCTGTATATTGCCCGGTATATGCACAAGGGGGGAATCTTTGACCCCCCTGGGAAACCCCTAAATGTTAATGGATTTCATTTCTTTTTTGGCTGGGGTGTATTTGGGACCAATGGAACACTTTGGCAGGGTGAGAGCTTAACATTTAAAAAAAAAAAAATCATGTATAGTTAAGGACCACCCTAATATATATGCTCATGTGTATGCGTGTCGGTGACATAAAGAGAGGCTTATAGAAGTGAATAAGAACTAAACAGTAAGCAAGAGAAGGTGGGCTTGGCTGAGAGAGACCCGAATTACAACACCTAAGTTTTACCGGCAAGGAGTTTAGGATAAACAGACACTCTAATATTACAAAGTAAATTATGTAGTAGTCTTGAGGTTGCGCGGATGGACGATGGGATAAGGGGTTTTAATCACTATATGTCCATCAATATATGTTTTGGCCGCCTCTAAACTGTCGATACCCAGTACGCTAACTATCTGTTGGGCTCTAATGGCATCGCTCATTTGGTGTGGGTTGGGTTTTCTGATGCTAGAAAATAGTGGGACAAAATATTTATCGGTAGATAAAATACATTTTGTCGAAAAACCCATTTCCCAAAAACCAACCTGAACAACACGAGAACGACAACATTTCCTAAGTCTCTCATTTTCATCTAATATTTGGTCCACTATTTTGTTTTCTTTCCCCCATATATGTTCCTTATCGAATGGGTATTCCACTTCATTAATGAGTCTTACAGCCCAAAATTGTTTGTTTAGATATAATTGACTACTATCGGAGATTTTGTTATCCTTTTGTGTTGAATAAATTTCCCAAATACACTTGTCTATTTCATTTTTTGCATTTTGGGGTGTGAGATTGGTGAATAATTGGAGGGTTGCCCCAAAGCGGGGTTGATTCAAGAGTCTACAATTCCTATTATAATAACATAGGGTAGATTCTATATTGGTATGGTTCAAATGGATACCGCCTAGTCTTTTAAAGCCATCTATAACCATACTGGTGGCATTGACCTGTTTGGAGTGGGTGTAGGTTGCAGCCACGTCTAACAGTGTCGATACCATGTAGGAAAAACCTGTCACGCGGGCTAGGTGGGTGAGTGTGTGAGCATTGGGGTGTAAATGTGTCTTGGCTATATTGATTCTATCTTCCAGCGTTTTACTTAAAAAGGTTTTCTTGTGAAGATATCTATTTGTTTGGGTTGTATCGGTGGGTGGCGATTTATATGTATCGATACCATAATTGACAAAATCGCACAAAATGATATTCTCTATTAGGGGTTTCAATTGTGTGATGGTTTTGGGAAAAGGCACATCGGACAAATCGAGCCCACAATCTTGCTTTAAAATGTGAATTGTCATGAGCGCCATATCACCAATATTGACTATTCGTTCGCCATCTTCTACCAAAATAAAAAGATCGTTATATTTAGATTCTTTCCATATCTCGCACACAAAGGTGGAAGGGGGGCTTGTCGTAGCTGTTGATGTCAGTGGTGTGGTGAATATGCCATTTTCGGTATTTGTCACGCGTGACGCTGTCACACCGGGTCGCCTTCTTCGACGGTTGGATCCCAACAGGGTTTCTCGTATGTCAAGTATAAGATCGTAATTGTAATAATCATTAATAACTCTGGCTATGTTGGGAATAAATATATCGGGGGCTATAATATTGGGGGGTGGGGGTGGAAGACCCAAATCGATACCCATCATAATGTTTAATTTGCGATTGTATTCTTTCACCTCTTGAATTATGGCCGCGGGGTCGTCACCATGTTTGTCGACTCGGAGGATGGTCCCTATACAATCCTTTTCCTCCATTCTATTAAGTAGAGTGCTCTTATATGTGCATAGTCCCAGGGAATGTATCAGACAGGTAGGAAGTCCCATGAGGTGGGGCATTCTGATTTTATAGTGGTCATAAATCAACTTTCCATTTTCTCCGACTAATTTCTCGGCTCGACATTTGCTGTCTAGGAGAAAGGGTTTACCCAGGCAAATATCCAAAATATTTCCCAGGGTTAGTTGTTTCATATCTGACCATCGGCAAAAAAACACCAAACCCAGGAATAAATATAGTGTATACATGCACCACTTTTTAAGTTCCTTTTTATACTCTGGTTGGTGTTGATAGTATTTTATATTATTGTAGACGTATTTCAATGTGCTTACCAATGTCCAAATACCCACCGCCCTTTTCTTGGGTCTGTCCTTTTTTAATAAACGGGTACACATATTATATTCGTTAATATACCATCTTTCTATAAAATACGTGTCCCTCATGAGTTTGACATCCCCCTTGGAAATTAAATTTTTGATGCACTGCAATTGTGACACAAAGGTGCTATAGGCGAGCTGTGGTCCGCGGCAAAAAAAATAAATTTTTATATTGAAATAGGAAGACACCAGTGGTGATACAAATGTGTTTTTTTTTTTGTTAATGTCATTTATCAAAAAGAAAACCATTGAAAAATATATATATTTCTTCATTATATCCATTTCAACTTTTAATGTTGAATATTTCAACGTCCGGTTCCGCGAGAGTATCCACTTCTTGAGCTCTGCCTCTATAGTCTCGTCTACTACCGAACCCGATGGTTTGGTATATGCGGGTGCCTCCACCATGACATGTCGGCAAATGGCCACCAAGTGATGAAATGTGATTGGAATATATAGTTGGGGGTCGGATGGGTCAAAATCGAGATTGAATTGAATGGTCCTATCGGCCATGTACGCTCGACTAGTGAAGGTTAACTTTTGGTAGGGATTATCCTTTAAGACTTCCCTTATATCTGCCCCTATAATGGTAAAGAGCAGACTTTTTTCAGAGGTAATTTCTCGATCATCTACGGCCTGAATAATATTTTTGTCGTAACTCTTATTATCTCTATCCTTATCCAATCGTGTGTCCCTTTTTTTGACATAGACGTGTTCTCCGGTCGATGGACAATAAGTCCCATATTTTCGCTTGTAATTGGAGGGCTTTGAGAATATATTGGCGGCCCTATGGAGAATATCGAATTGATGTTTTCGCACAAAATCTATACAATAGGTGAGATTATAGAATAATGGAAAATCATTTTCCTTGGGGGATAATTGGACGGATGTTTCTATATAATTGGTGGTGGTTCCTTGCGAGTGATATTTGTATGCCTCTCCCAATATCTTTTCCATAATAATGCTTCACTAACAAATGTAAATTGTATTTTTACTGACTATATAAAATTTCGGAATGGAAAAAAATACCAGGTTCATTAATTTAGCTGGATCTACAATTATAGATGAATTAGGCGAAATTATTGTCGATAATGTTAATAATATCTCTGATGATGAACAAGACGGTGATTTTGAATTTAGGGATACCCTCAAACAGACCCCACCATTTTCAGAATTTCAAGTTAATATAGATCCAAACGATAGGGATATTTTGATGAAATACAATAAGCCGATATCAGACTTGCTAAAGAAATATAAGAATACTTTAAATCAACATAAACAATTTATGATATCCAAACAAACGAATTCACTGGGGTTTGTTAATACACTAATAATTAAATGTTTACATATAATAAAAAATGTCAAAATTGAAGATGAGGGGAGGAAATGGAACGTAATTAAAGAGGCTTTAGATATATTTATAAAGAAAATTACAAATACAATAACGACCACGAGGCGCCGGATTCGAATTCCCAATAAACAACTCGATATGTGTATAATGGCCGCTCTGTTAAAATTAAATGAATACTCGGTAGGAGATTTTCACTTTAATACTAAATTTATTCAATTTATTTTACAATTAGATGATCCCACCTTGACGCAACATTTAAAAAAAGTGAATTCCCCTTTTTTTATCATTCATAGTTCAAAATCCCATGTGGGGTTTTCGCAAGAAAACATGGATAATGCCATGAGATTATATCAAAATTTAGAGCAGTGTACACACCTACACCAAAAAACTCCTCGTAATTTCGGACTAGCCATAATGATGTACATACGGCCCGCCTCCAAAGCTAAGATTGCAAAATTGGGTAATATTTCTACCATAACCAATATATACAATCTCATTTGTAATTTTCTCGATGCGCAAAATAATTATCAACCTTTTTATTGTGATAGAGAGGTAAATTATACCAATAAAATTGAGACACAGAGAGTGTTTATTAAGGCACTATTTTCCAATTTTATACCCATCAATTATAAAACAAATATAAATCTGGCTCAAGAGGAACTTAGTTATTTAATACAAAATATTAATTTCAGAAAACGGATATGTCAAACCAATAGAGAATATAGTAAATTTTTTGACCCATTGGATAATAACTGTACCATTTATCCTAATATCCACAAATTGGGAAGGCAATTTATGTTTTAGGGCACACTGGCTCGGTGTTGGCCGAGACCAGCATTTCTAGTATAGCTATATATAACTATTACACCGTGTAGTATATTGTTTATTATGAGAAGTGTATTGGCAATTAATCGAAGTATTTCATCGGAGGGGGGTCCCTTACAAAATAATATATTTTGGTTAAAGAAAAGAACGTGTATAGTTATTGGGAGGAAACATATTACAAAGCTAGTTGCAATATATACAGACACATATATGGTATATATATAGTGTTGGGTTGGCCTCATAATGAGGTTTACGATAAGCCCACCATTGAAAAATATTATCGCAAGTAACGGAATGCCCATAGCCAATAGAGATCTTATGTTCCACCAAATATATCCGAATCCACTATTTTTATAGTCACTATAATCGATATGCAGATATTGGCAATCTGTGTCGGACATGGTGTTGATAAGCTTGGTGTCTATGGTGGTAGATATATTCATCCATGAAACACATCGCTTTTCACAAATCATATCATAATTGATGAAGTCAGACATGTGTACAAATACCGCTATTATAAATATAATTGGCAAAGAGTATGTTTTTGTTTTGTTTTTATTATTATTCATATATATAGGCATTTGGACCGCCATGAAGCGATCAATGGACATTAACAATATAATATATATCGAACACGACTGGAAGATGTAAAAACAGGTATTCGGAACATTATCTAGTAGTATTATCTGTGCGCGGGATGTTAGCCCACAACCATTGAGCGTGATTGATGTAAACACACCGAGTATCAGTAGGATATTGTCGCAGACCAGTAACACCAGCAGATTTCTGTAGGAAGGAAAAGGGGGTTTAGACAATACCTGCATATATGTGGTCATGTGATTGAGTGTGTTCTTGCCATACGAGACGAGTTTGGAATAGTAATAAATCTACGTCTCAATAGACAGACAGATGGACTCTTTCCCCCCCCGACCCATCTGGGAGGAGTTTTTTTTTCACCCCAGTATTTCTGTTATACGGAGCTGGAAAACCTGCATGCATATGTTCAGTCATGATTTTTACCAGTCTATGGTCTTTCTGCTGTATAGTAAGTCTACTAGCGTGATTAGCACCCACATTTGATTTAAAAAACAACTCGACTATATATGCCTCGGTAGCTTCTTGTAAAGCCTCTAGTGCATCTCTTCTTATCCTCATTATACCACTAAATTGATTTATATATTCTCGGACAAGTCGTATGAAGGCCGCTTTGGGAATAAGGAGGTCATAAGACCTCATATATTTATCTATTTCTTTCTGTGCGTGTTGTTTATTCCTTTTTTTTTGGCGCGGGTCTTTTTTGGGTGGGTCTTTTTTGCGCGGGGCTTTTTGTGCCATTGCTCTTTTAATTCCACCCATATTAGGGCGATGTAATTTATTAAAGGGTAATGGTTTCAGTTTCAGTTTTTGCTTCATAATATATATCCACTAATGTATGTATCTATAAATAAAAAATACTTACATATTAAGAGGTTTAGTTGTTATTAAATACAATCCGAGAGAGTTCACTGGCACACCTAATATTATTAGAAAGGGAATTATAACCCTATACGTGACCACAGACATTAACTCTACCCCGTTTAGATTCATTCTCTGGAATTTAGGGGTTGGTGGTATTATATATATATGTCTGAGAACTTAAAAAAACAGGTTCGGTTTGGGGCTACAAAAGTGTATCCGTTAGTGGCCTGGGATTTTGCATATCGAGCGGCGAGAGTCGGTATTTGGGAACAATATGCCCGAGATCGAGAACGGTTCACCCGGCGTATTGTTAACATGGAACCTATACTCTCTCGGGTATTTATAAACAACTATAACAACCCTTTAGCGGGTAAATGACTTTACCGGTGAAGCCTTTCTAGAGACTATACCAGAAATACTACCCAGAAATGTGTCCTGGATTCATCATCAAAGCGGAGTGTCATTAGGGCGGAAAGGAAACGCAACTAGTTTTCTGGTTAAATAAAAATGTATTATAAAACAAAATCATACCTATTTACATGGCACATATATGGAGCTGTGAGAAGTACGACTCTAAATAAAAAAAAAAGGTCGTAACGAGGCGGTCAAACAATATACTGATGACCCCTTATCAGCCTTTAAATTCCCAAAGTGCCGAGTGGGTTTTTTGGAAATAGATCCCCAATGTCTGAGGGGTCAGGTGTATATCTTTCTCGAATGTGATTTTGCGGGGGGGTTGGTTTTGCGGATTTAACATCTTCCATACCTGTAGGTGAGATTCGTTCTCGGGGTTGAAAGTTTTAGACACATGGGGTATGGTGGTGGCCAGAATCCGCTCACATCTTGATTTCAGCCCAATTCTGTCGTGTACACCAATGCCAATATAATTGTTATTCCGCCCAAACAATTTTATCAGTGTTGTGGCATTAATGGTGTATGCTATATCCGTCTTTATCTCATTAAATAATTCCATAAATTTATTATTATTTCTGATAATGTACATTTGTGTTTGGAGAGAGAGACTCAAGATACAGCACGTGATACCCTTACATTTCAGAGGTTTTAATCGACCACCTATGAAACCCTGCATCTTTGACTGGAGGGCATTTATTAGTGATTGCATTTCAAATGTTTGGACCGCTACATAAAATTCCTCCAATGATGTAGGAGCCCAGTAAATGGTCTCTATGGTTGTTGCATCGTAAGCCTTTAATTCAAACATGGCCTCAGTCACATTAATATGGTCAAGTGAGGAGGAGGAGGTGGAGTTTCCAAAATAATTTTGAAAACTGTCATGTTTTATGGCATTCTTCATAAACTCTTGCTGAAAGTTGGTTAGATTCCTGAGACATATATTACTTAGGTGAATTTTTACATCTGTAATCGCAGATATCTTATTCATTATATGTTCATAGTCTATAGTATACACATTTTGATATATATCACCCGGCAATATTAAATACAGTCTACACAGTGTCATTGCAGTGTCGTATTCAAAGGAGATATTAAATCCACCATTATTCAATGGAATATGGGCCACACCCCACAAGGGACTCGATTTGGCCAATAGTGTTCGCAGTTGACTTGCTAGATGTTGACCCCTTTGTCGGTCCACTTTGATGTCCATATTTCCGATAGCGATGATGGCTTTATATTCTTTACGACTAAGGGTTTCCTGTGTGAAACATGTGACACATTGTGTCACTCTTATGATACTATATATTAAATTTATAACACTATAAAGGTGTCTATGTGGAGAATCCTTAACCAGGACCGACCATATAAATGGGCAAGCTTGCATGACTGTGACACTATCTTGTATGTAGCGGAGACAACACACAGCACGCCGCCGTCGCTCCTAGCCCTTTCTGGAAAATGGATTTTTGTTGTTATTTGATTAAGAGAAATACACATTATTGCTCAAATTCATTTTCGTATAAAAAACAAGGACGTCAATATAAGGATACAATTTATTTGAAATGTATGGAGGTGAATTGTACAGCCACAGCAATAATAAAACATGGTTTACTCTATATACAAAAATGTCATACTTCACATTTTCCAACAAGCAGTCTGCAATTGCAGCCATTCATATTTAAATGTAATAATTGTAAAAACAAAAATAATAGATATAATAATGACACTTGTGAAGACTGTAAAAATATTTTAGAATTGAATAATATGATGAGAGATATTGAGGCTTCCATGTTACAATTCGGATGAGGGTTAATTTTGTTTACAATAAACTATATTTAACCAGAAACCTCATTTCTTTTCCACCTTGACTTTCTTTTGGTTCGATCGTTTATCTAAATTTGAACTTGCATGAAACCCACTGGGCAGAGAGGTCT
>JBAKBP010028612.1:0-28324 GCA_037953745.1 Lithodes maja | reverse complement strand
CTACCACCACCCCTACCACCACCACCACCACCACCACCACCACCGGTACCTATCCTACTCCACCACCACCCCTACCACCACCACCACCACCACCACCACCACCGGTACCTATCCTACTCCACCACCACTACCGCCACCAAAAACACCATATTCACCACCACCACCACCCCTACCACCACCACCACCACCACCACCACCACCCCTACCACCACCACCACCACCACCACCGGTACCTATCCTACACCACCACCACCACCGGTACCTATCCTACTCCACCACCACCACCACCACCACCACCGGTACCTATCCTACTCCACCACCACCACCACCACCACCGGTACCTATCCTACTCCACCACCACTACCGCCACCACCACCACCACCACCACCGGTACCTATCCTACTCCACCACCACTACCGCCACCAAAAACACCATATTCACCACCACCACCACCCCTACCACCTATTCCACCACCACCACCCCTACCACCTATTCCACCACCACCACCACCACCACCCCTACCACCACCACCACCACCACACCACCACCACCACCACCACCGGTACCTATCCTACTCCACCACCACCACCACCACCGGTACCTATCCTACTCCACCACCACCAAAAACACCATATTCACCACCACCACCACCCCTACCACCTATTCCACCACCACCATCACCACCGGTACCTATCCTACTCCACCACCACTACCGCCACCAAAAACACCATATTCACCACCACCACCACCACCACCACCACCGCCACCACCACCACCACCATCACCCCTACCACCACCACCACCACCACCACCACCACCACCACCCCTACCACCACCACCACCACCACCACCACCGGTACCTATCCTACTCCACCACCACCACCACCGGTACCTATCCTACTCTACCACCACCACCACCACCACCGGTACCTATCCTACTCCACCACCACTACCGCCACCAAAAACACCATATTCACCACCACCACCACCCCTACCACCACCACCACCGGTATCTATCCTACTCCACCACCACCACCACCACCACCACCGGTACCTATCCTACACCACCACCACCACCACCACCCCTACCACCACCACCACCACCACCACCGGTACCTATCCTACTCCACCACCACCACCACCACCGGTACCTATCCTACTCCACCACCACCACCGGTACCTATCCTACTCCACCACCACTACCGCCACCAAAAACACCATATTCACCACCACCACCACCTATTCCACCACCACCACCATCACCACTACCACCACCACCACCACCGGTACCTATCCTACTCCACCACCACCACCACCACCGGTACCTATCCTACTCCACCACCACCAAAAACACCATATTCACCACCACCCCTACCACCTATTCCACCACCACCACCATCACCTGCACCACCACTACCACCACCACCACCATTCTATTATTAAAGGTGTCTTGTGAACGGTCTCCTCTTACAAGTGTTTCCCTCACTGTGAACTGTTGGCAATTACACCCTCATTGTCGTGTACAGTCGGCTAAATAAGTGATGACTCGGCACCCAGTATATTTTTATCAATAATTGGTATCTAAATTCTAAAACATGATGTATTCGTTTCGAGTGAGATATTGTGTGTGTGTTTTTTTTTTCTCCACCAACCAACTTCACATCTAAACTCAATTAACGAAATCAACAAATACATGTGGCACTCCAAGGCCTCGAACCCAGGATACTCACGTCGAAATTCCGCGCACTATGCATTACGCTATCAAGACAGTGTTTCTCCTAAATTACAGGCAGTTGGAGGCGTAAAGTTTGATGTAATAATAATGTAATAATAATGTAATAATAATGTAGGTTTGTGATGGAAGGAAAGTATAATGAATTTGGTTTGATGTATGTGTAATCCAACCCTCAGAACCCTAGAACGCCTATCTTCTGATCTGTTAATTACCGGTACTTCTGATTGGGGCACAGAAAATCTTGTTACTTTCAACACCTCCAAGACCCAGTTTCTGCCTCTATCTCTCCATCACAATCTTCCACAAGACTATCAACTATGCTTCAACAATACACAACTCAACCCTTCATCTTCTCTCAATATTCTTGGTGTATCTTTTTCATCCGACCTTTCTTGGAAAGATCATATTACCACTCTTGCTGAAACAGCTTCCCAGAAGTTAGGGATGCTCAACCGTCTCTGTGGGTTCCTCACCCCCACATAGCTTCTTGCTCTGTATCGGGCCACAGTGCGCCCGTATTGTTCGCATGTGTGGGGAGGCTCCACCCATACCGCACTTCTCGAACGAGTAGAATCCAAAGTATTTCGCCTCATCAACTCGCCTCCTCTTACTAGTTCCCTACAATCTCTTTCTACACGCCGCAATGTTGCATCTCTTTCACTCTTCTATCGCTATTACAACAATCAGTGTTCTTCAGAGTTCTCTCAGTGTATACCGGCTCCCTTGCGGCGAGTGTGAGGCACTCGCCAGGCAACACAGTCGCACTCCTATTCTGTCCAACTCTCCAACCCAAGAATTAGAAAATGTTCTCAGTTGTTCTACTCAACAAGTGAACTCTGGAACTCTCTCCCTCAATCAATTTTTCCTTCATCCTATGACTTACACTGCTTTAATCTTCGTGTGCCCAACCATTTTGACTCCAACGTCCCTTAAATTTATCTCCGTCACTCTTTTGGCTTTTGGGGGAGACACTCGTTACAGGCGTCCTGCCTTTTGTCTCCTCCATCCACAGCAACAGATACAATTACGACCGTATTATAGTCTGGTAAATTCGGCTAAATATCGATATTTACAACATCAAAATTCTTATATAGCCTGAAACTCGCAAGTGGTTAGTTGGCAACCCTTCCACCGGCCAATCAGGGTAGGGTCAACCAGGTAAAAAAAAAAAAAAAAAAAACGACACAAAACAACCAAACGGGTTCTCAAATTACCGGAGCAGGGTTGTGTGATAGACTTATAGGGGGACATGGGTCGTTTTTCTGGCCCACCTTCTTCCTCATGCTTAGCCCCATTAGTTTTCAGATTAGAAAACGTTCGGCCCATTAGTTTGGCGATTTTAGACCTTTCACCCCATTTTTTTTTCAATATTAAGACTTCGCGTTATTTAGGAGTCAATTTTCTCCGGGCGAGAGTAATCGGCCTTCGGCCGGGACATTTTTCTATCGAAAAATGTACAAATTTATCTTGAAAGGGGTTCTAGGGAGTGTTTTGTGTGTGTGTGTGTGTGTGTGTGTGTGTGTGTGTGTGTGTGTGTGTGTGTGTGTGTGTGTGTGTGTGTGTGTGTGTGTGTGTGTGTGTGTGTGTGTGTGTGTGTGTGTGTGTGTGTGTGTGTGTGTGTGTGATCTAAATCCATGGGGGAGATTTGTATTGGAAACAAAATGTCAGTGGTAGTTTTTGATGCAATGCAGCTTAAAAATAAATGTGTGTTTGTGTAAGAGTAGTAATAGAGAGAGAGAAACACAGTGACAACAAGTATTCAACCCCCCCCCCCCCCCCTTACCCACACATTCACTTCCCTTCCCTCTTCCTTCCACTTTCCTCAATGTCCCTCATGCTAATAATTTACATGAGTAACATGATGTAATATTTTGTACATATTTTTGACTTGAAAATAATTAAATCTTAGGACATAATTGGCTGGTTTCCATTTAAAGTTAGGCATATTTAGAATGTAAAGCGGCTCAAATTGCCAAGGTTTCTTTAGCTTTGTATAGAGTCATTTAGCTTTGAGGAAACAGGCCGATTATATTAGGTAGGGTTATATATGATTTATGGCCGAGTCAGGAAATCAGACTTGAAGTGGTATATTTCATGTGAGAGTTATCTCTAACGAACTAGTAACTAAGTATACTATTTAAAATAAGGTATAATTCGCTGATATATTATGTGCATACTGATAACCAGGACCTTTTTCTCAAACTAATAGTAGATTTCTAACATCCTTCTTTAATCCTTAGCACTATTGTGACACTTGTCTTTTTAATAATTTTACTCTCTTAATTAGTGTATTTCCTTTCTCACTACAATAATCGTTTTGTATTAATATATATATATATATATATATATATATATATATATATATATATATATATATATATATATATATATATATATATATATCCGGTATATATATGCCGTATATATATATATATATATATTTTTTTTTCCCGTGTTTATTCTTTGTGCGTATTTTTAAACACTACTTTTATTTTACTTTATTTTTCTATTTTCTTTTGCACCCACTGTCTTGTAATATAGCCTGATCTCCTGTAGCCTTGCATCATACTAGGTGAGTTAAATAACTTATCTTACTCTTTCTATCTCTAACGCTACTCATAGGATGTTTACATTTTCACCTTTATCGGGCAGAGGCTCGTCCCTTAGGAAGAAATGATAGATAGACTCAGTATTAGGGAATAGGTAGGAAATTATGATAATAAGACAAGATGATATTAACTCGGTCCCAGTCGAGGAATAACCCTGATGACAGACAAAACGCAGTGAGAGATGCAGTACAAATGAACCGTGAAACAGACAATGAAGTTAATGGAGATGTACAAGCAAACCCTGTTAGAGAAAATGCAGCAAATAACAATCAACAACTGCAGCCCGCAGAAGAAAACGCAGGAATCAATAATTCGCAAGACAACAGAGGTGTGGAACAAAATAATGAAAATAGTGTAGGCCTAAACGAAGATAATGAGAGAGAAATAATCGAAAATCGTGAACAGAACGAACGACCTCGTAACGTAAACATGAATGGTGGAGAATGGATGGGACGTTCTGGTGACGGACTCACAACATTAGTGAATGAAATCTATACAGAAGTGATACAATGGCAACATAATAAGTTTGAACTACCGATTTGTGAAGCCGCAAAAGACATGCTGGGGGAACTCAGACGTATGATCCTAAAGTATGTTCAGGATGCCCCTTTGGCGCACGTGGCAATCAAGATAGCTTCTTTCATTCCTCAGTTGTTCCTTCAAAGAAAAAGACCAAAGGGAAAACTGAATGAGAACATTAAAGCGCTGAAACAGAGAATGGAGTGGTGGAAATATGGGGAGTTAGACAAAATTCTTAGCCAAGTACGAGCAATCCAGCAAAGACTGAAAACAAAACGACGAAGAAAGAGGAAGCCAGATGATATGGCATGATCAGTGGGAAATAGCATGAGGATTGGTAAAGTGGCACAGGCAGTCAGAATGGTCACTGGGGAAGCCTCAAGTGGGGTGCACGAAGTGAATCGACGCATCTTGGACCAGCTGAAGGAGAAACACCCAGAAGCAAAACCAGCAAGTGATGAGGCCAAACTAGACGGGGAATATGTTCCTCCAGACCCGGTGATATATGAGAATATAACTGGAGACCTCATATGGAGAAAGGCGCTGAAAACACAGGGAGGAGCAGGTCCATCAGGAGTAGATGCTAAGACTTGGAGGATCTTCCTAAGTCAAAACAAGTTTGGTTCAGCCGCGGGTGACCTTTGTGAAGCAATAGCAATGCTGGCAAAGAAACTTGCATCATCACCATGTGTGAACATAGAAGCTCTGACAGCATGTCGCCTGATACCTTTAAATAAGAATCCAGGAGTTAGACCAGTAGGCGTTGGGGAAGTTCTTAGAAGGATTATAGGAAAAGCAATCATGTCTGTATTTGGAAAAGATGTACAAAGAGCAGTGGGCAACTTACAAGTATGTGCAGGACAGCAAGCCGGAGGAGAAGCAGCAATACATGCAATGGGGAAGGTGTATCATGAGGAAGATTGTGAAGCAGTACTGCTAGTGGATGCAACAAATGCCTTTAACACCATTAATAGGGAGGCAGCTATTCACAACATCAAGATCAAATGCCCGAGCATCGCAAAGTACATAGAAAATACTTATAAGGAGCCAGCTAACCTGTATATAGTTGGAAGCACAAAGCAGGAAGAAATTAAAATTCTCAAATCAAATGAAGGAACAACGCAAGGAGATCCAGTGGCAATGGCAATGTACGCACTGGCACTATCAATTCTGCAGCAGAAAATAAAACATGAGGTAACCCGAGTGAAACAAGTGGCGTATGCAGATGACCTCACAGGTGCAGGAAAAATAGGGGATCTCAAAGAATGGTGGCGGAGAGTACAATCGATAGGCGAAGTCATTGGGTACCATCCTAACGCTAGTAAATCTGTACTAATAGTGAAAGAAAACAAGTATGAAGAAGCGGTGCGGACTTTTGATGGGACAGGAGTGAAGATTACAAAGGAGGGTCAACGCCATTTGGGAGCAGTAATAGGCACAGAAGAATGCAAGAGAGACTATGTGCGAAAAAAGGTAGCAGAGTGGGTAAAGGAAGTGAAAACCCTGGCAGACATGGCGAAATCTGAACCACATGCTGCATATACTGCCTTCACATATGGTGTTAAGCACAGATGGACCTTTCTTATGAGAACAGTGCCTGGCATTAGACAGATGCTCCAACCGCTTGAAGAAGCAATCAGAGGAACATTCATACCGGCCCTAACAGAGATGGAAGGCATCACGCAAGAGCTAAGAGATCTATTAGCTCTTCCGCCAAGGTTCGGAGGTATGGGGATCATAAACCCAGTGGAGGCGGCACTACATGAGAACCAAAATTCCCTTAAACTTACTACGTCTCTGACAGAAAAAATACGGGAGCAAAATGAAAATGATGAGGTGGACGAAGAGGAACAACGAAATGCAAGACAGGAAATTACAAAGAGCAGAGAAGAGAGACAGAAACATAGCCTAGAACAAATTAAGACCAGATGTAGGGAAGAACTGAAAATGAGAGTTGAGATGGCACAAGACACGGGGGCTTCAAATTGGCTCACATCATTACCAATAAAGGAGAAAGGCTTCAGCTTAAATAAACAAGAATTCAATGATGCCGTAGCCTTGAGGTATGGGTGGCCAGTTTCGAACCTGCCGCCGAAATGTGCATGTGGTGAAATAAACAACTCGGACCACTGTATGACTTGTAAGAAAGGAGGATTCATCTGTATCCGGCATGATGAAGTACGAGACATCACTGCACAAATGCTGGACGAGGTGTGCCATGATGTCAGAATCGAACCGGAACTTCTGCCTATGGACGGACAGCGCTTGGCCCACAATACTGCAAATACTTCAAATGAAGCAAGAGTGGACGTAAGTGCTCGAGGTTTTTGGACGAGGGGACAACAGGCTTTTTTCGACATCAGAATCTTCAACCCAAGAGCACAAACATATCGTGAGCGAGGACACAAGGCGGCATACTTGAGAAACGAAAGTGAGAAAAAACGCGCTTATGAAGAAAGAATTTTGAACAGGGATCAAGGAAGCTTTACTCCTCTGGTCTTCTCATCGTCGGGAGGTATGGGACCTACTGCAAGTGTCTTCTATGCCAGATTAGCTGAACAAATATCGGAGAAAAAGCGCCAGCATAGAAGCCAAGTCATAACTTGGATGAGATGCCGGCTCTCTTTCTCTCTTCTCAGGTCTGCACTCCTATGTCTCAGGGGTACAAGGTCCTCCCCGCTACAGAGGACAAGAGTGAGAGACTTGGACTTTGAAATGGTCGTGGCGGAGGGACGAATTGGGGAACAACTAGGTTGATTGTAGGGAGGTACTGGTACAATAAGATAAACTACAATGTAACTAGAATAAGATAGATTGTACACCACTTTGTAACTGTCACCTTTAAAAAAAAAAAAAAAAAAAAAAAAAAAAAAAAAAGGAAACATGCTTACATTACTGAAATGTTTGTGGACATGCAGTAATGCAAGTAATGGTCACTCTTCTGTAAATCTAAAATGGCTTACTTAAGAATGGGAAAGGGGTGGGACCTATTTTTTTTTTTTTTTTCAAAAAAAGTGTGTGTGTGTGTGTGTGTGTGTGTGTGTGTGTGTGTGTGTGTGTTTAAAGCTTGACGGAGGTCTAGGGAGAAAACTAAAATAACACTTAACAAATTAATCAATAAGGAATTAAACTCCCCCCCCCCCCTTTAAAGTAACCCATTAAACAACACAAAACAACCAAACAGCAAAAAACGGGTTCTCCTCCGTGGCCTTGGCGTAAAATTACCGGAGCGGGGGGGGTAATAGACTTAAGGGGAGGTTTTTAGTTTGTTTTCTACTCTTCCAGCAATCTTAAAATTTCACCCCCTTGAGCCTCTTTCAAGATAAATTTGTACATTTTTCGGTAGAAAAATTTCCCGGCTGAAAGCCGGTTCCTCTTAAATTACAGGCTCGCTATCGCTCGCCAGGATAAAATCGACACCTAAATGGCACGAAAAGTCTTAAAATTGACGGAAATGGGGCGAAAGTTCTTAAAATCGCCAAACTAATGGGGCGACTGTCTTAAAATCTCAAAAGCAATGGGGCTAAACATGAGGGAGAAAGGGATCCAGAAAAAAAAACTCAAGTCGATATCTCCCCGTAAGTACTTCAACTACTTTTGTTAACCCTTCCTTATAGAGTTGAATATTGGACCAGCCAGTGTGGTGGGATGCTTAAGGGGCAGCCCACCTCGCTTTTTTTTTTCTCTTTCTCTCCCTCTCTCTTTGGCTGGTATCCATTCGGCCCCATTCAGCCTACTGTTTTAAGACGTTTACCCCCATCCAGGTGTCAATATTTTCCTGGCGAGCGGTAGCGAGCCAGCATATATTTATTTTTGTTTTGACAGCAAGCTAAATTTGTACATTTTTGGATAGAAAAATTTCTCCGGCGAAGCCGGATTTCTCCATACAATGCTGGCTCGCTATCGCTCGCCAGGAGGAAATCGACACCTGGATGGTGATAAACGTCTTAAAACAGTTGGCTGCATGGGGCCGAATGGATACAAGCCAGAGAAAGAGAGAGAAAAGGAGAGAAAGAGAAAGAAAGCCGGTGACCTCCCCTTAAAATACTTCAACTACTTTTGTTAATCCTGAATATTGGTGGTGGTGGTGGTGGTGGTGGTGGTGGTGGTGGGATGCTTAAGCCGGTATCACACGAGCGCTTTTTCACTCAACATTTATCCTTAACACTGGTCTGGCAGCTTATGAGGTTAACATTTATAATTGTTCTGCTACCTAAATGCATATATCATCAGTCTAGTTTCCGATACCAGTGCAAAATACTCCAGAAATGTTGCCAGAAAAATGTTGATCATCGAATGTTGACTGTAAAAGCTCTCGTGTGATACCGGCTTTAGGGCGGTATAAACACTAATATATAACTAATAATTAATATATGCAATGTACATAATTTCGGTAGTTAGCACGATTTAACTCCTATCAACCAAATTAAGTTATATGCTATAGGCAAGGATAGTTAGTCGCTGATATGTATGTATGTCCTTGTCCCAATTTTGGTTTGTTTAGTTTGCAAGTTTTACATTTTACTGTGGTAAATACATATGTGATGATTTATGGGGTAAAACCTTCTAAACGGAACTTAAGGGGAGGTAGGCCCCCTATTTAGTTTGTTCCCTAGACCTCCATCAAGCTTAAAATTACACCCCCTTGAGTCCCTTTCAAGATAAATTTGTATGGTACATTTTTCGGTAGAAAAATTTCCCGGCCAAAGGCCGGTTCCTCTTAAATTACAGGCTCGCTATCGCTCGCCAGGATAAAATCGACACCTGAATAGCACAACAGGTCTTAATATGGGGTGAAAGTTCTTAAAATCGCTAAACTAATGGGGCAAACGTTTTATAATATCAAAAGCAATGGGGCTAAAAATGAGGGAGAAAGGGGTCAAGAAAAAAATCCCTGAAGTGGAGATCTCCCCTTAAATACATACATAGCGATGTAATCAGATGAAGGTATGGAGGGATAAGCCTTTACAACGGCACCTCGTATCTACATAATACTTTTCCTATTGTTCTGAAGAGTGTAGAGAGGGGAGAAGGGGTGTTGGAGAGAGAGGAAGCTGTTGGAGTGGCTTTGTTGTGTGTGTTATTAGAGGGGAGAAGGGATGTTGGAGAGAGAGGAAGCTGTTGGAGTGGCTTTGTTATGTGTGTTATTAGTCTGTATAAGGGGTGTTGGAGAGAGAGGAAGCTGTTGGAGTGGCTTTGTTATGTGTGTTATTAGTCTGTATAAGGGGTGTTGGGCAGAGAGGAAGCTGTTGGAGTGGCTTTGTTATGTGTGTTATTAGAGGGGAGAAGGGGTGTTGGAGAGAGAGGAAGCTGTTGGAGTGGCTTTGTTATGTGTGTTATTAGAGGGGAGAAGGGGTGTTGGAGAGAGAGGAAGCTGTTGGAGTGGCTTTGTTCTGAAGAGTAGAGAGGGGAGAAAGGGTGTTGGAGAGAGAGGAAGCTGTTGGAGTGGCTTTGTAGTGTGTGTTATTAGAGGGGAGAAGGGGTGTTGGAGAGAGAGAGGAAGCTGTTGGAGTGGCTTTGTTATGTGTGTTATTAGAGGGGAGAAGGGGTGTTGGAGAGAGAGGAAGCTGTTGGAGTGGCTTTGTTATGTGTGTTATTAGTCTGTATAAGGGGTGTTGGAGAGAGAGGAAGCTGTTGGAGTGGCTTTGTTATGTGTGTTATTAGTCTGTATAAGGGGTGTTGGGCAGAGAGGAAGCTGTTGGAGTGGCTTTGTTATGTGTGTTATTAGAGGGGAGAAGGGGTGTTGGAGAGAGAGGAAGCTGTTGGAGTGGCTTTGTTATGTGTGTTATTAGAGGGGAGAAGGGGTGTTGGAGAGAGAGGAAGCTGTTGGAGTGGCTTTGTTCTGAAGAGTAGAGAGGGGAGAAAGGGTGTTGGAGAGAGAGGAAGCTGTTGGAGTGGCTTTGTAGTGTGTGTTATTAGAGGGGAGAAGGGGTGTTGGAGAGAGAGAGGAAGCTGTTGGAGTGGCTTTGTTATGTGTGTTATTAGAGGGGAGAAGGGGTGTTGGAGAGAGAGGAAGCTGTTGGAGTGGCTTTGTAGTGTGTGTTATTAGAGGGGAGAAGGGGTGTTGGAGAGAGAGGAAGCTGTTGGAGTGGCTTTGTTGTGTGTGTTATTAGAGGGAAGAAGGGGTGTTGGAGAGAGAGGAAGCTGTTGGAGTGGCTTTGTTGTGTGTGTTATTAGAGGGGAGAAGGGGTGTTGGAGAGAGAGGAAGCTGTTGGAGTGGCTTTGTTATGTGTGTTATTAGAGGGGAGAAGGGGTGTTGGAGAGAGAGGAAGCTGTTGGAGTGGCTTTGTTATGTGTGTTATTAGTCTGTATAAGGGGTGTTGGAGAGAGAGAGGAAGCTGTTGGAGTGGCTTTGTTATGTGTGTTATTAGTCTGTATAAGGGGTGTTGGAGAGAGGAAGCTGTTGGAGTGGCTTTGTTATGTGTGTTATTAGTCTGTATAAGGGGTGTTGGAGAGAGAGGAAGCTGTTGGAGTGGCTTTGTTATGTGTGTTATTAGAGGGGAGAAGGGGTGTTGGAGAGAGAGGAAGCTGTTGGAGTGGCTTTGTTATGTGTGTTATTAGAGGGGAGAAGGGGTGTTGGAGAGAGAGGAAGCTGTTGGAGTGGCTTTGTTATGTGTGTTATTAGAGGGGAGAAGGGGTGTTGGAGAGAGAGGAAGCTGTTGGAGTGGCTTTGTTCTGAAGAGTAGAGAGGGGAGAAAGGGTGTTGGAGAGAGAGGAAGCTGTTGGAGTGGCTTTGTTATGTGTGTTATTAGAGGGGAGAAGGGGTGTTGGAGAGAGAGGAAGCTGTTGGAGTGGCTTTATGTGTGTTATTAGAGGGGAGAAGGGGTGTTGGAGAGAGAGAGGAAGCTGTTGGAGTGGCTTTGTTCTGAAGAGTAGAGAGGGGAGAAAGGGTGTTGGAGAGGAAGCTGTTGGAGTGGCTTTGTTATGTGTGTTATTAGAGGGGAGAAGGGGTGTTGGAGAGAGAGAGGAAGCTGTTGGAGTGGCTTTGTTCTGAAGAGTAGAGAGGGGAGAAAGGGTGTTGGAGAGGAAGCTGTTGGAGTGGCTTTGTAGTGTGTGTTATTAGAGGGGAGAAGGGGTGTTGGAGAGAGAGAGGAAGCTGTTGGAGTGGCTTTGTTATGTGTGTTATTAGAGGGGAGAAGGGGTGTTGGAGAGAGAGGAAGCTGTTGGAGTGGCTTTGTTATGTGTGTTGTTAGAGGGGAGAAGGGGTGTTGGAGAGAGAGGAAGCTGTTGGAGTGGCTTTGTTATGTGTGTTATTAGAGGGGAGAAGGGGTGTTGGAGAGAGAGAGAGGAAGCTGTTGGAGTGGCTTTGTTATATGTGTTATTAGAGGGGAGAAGGGGTGTTGGAGAGAGAGGAAGCTGTTGGAGTGGCTTTGTTATGTGTGTTATTAGAGGGGAGAAGGGGTGTTGGAGAGAGAGAGGAAGCTGTTGGAGTGGCTTTGTTATGTGTGTTATTAGAGGGGAGAAGGGGTGTTGGAGAGAGAGAGAGGAAGCTGTTGGAGTGGCTTTGTTATATGTGTTATTAGAGGGGAGAAGGGGTGTTGGAGAGAGAGGAAGCTGTTGGAGTGGCTTTGTTATGTGTGTTATTAGAGGGGAGAAGGGGTGTTGGAGAGAGAGAGGAAGCTGTTGGAGTGGCTTTGTTATGTGTGTTATTAGAGGGGAGAAGGGGTGTTGGAGAGAGAGAGAGGAAGCTGTTGGAGTGGCTTTGTTAATGTAAGAGTATTCTGGGATAAGGCCATGACAGCGGCTCCGTTCTTTATTGTCCATTTTCACTGCATGACTTTTGATGATTTTTAGGTTAGAATAGGTCGTGATTTTTAGGTTAGGATAGGTCGTGATTTTTAGGTTAGGATAGGTCGTGATTTTTAGGGTAGGATAGGTCGTCATTTTTAGGTTAGGATAGGTCGTGATTTTTAGGTTAGGATAGGTAGTGATTTTTAGGGTAGGATAGGTCGTGATTTTTAGGGTAGGATAGGTCGTGATTTTTAGGTTAGGATAGGTCGTGATTTTTAGGTTAGGATAGGTCGTGATTTTTAGGGTAGGATAGGTCGTGATTTTTAGGTTAGGATAGGTCGTGATTTTTAGGTTAGGATAGGTCGTGATTTTTAGGGTAGGATAGGTCGTGATTTTTAAGTTAGGATAGGTCGTGATTTTTAGGTTAGGATAGGTCGTGATTTTTAGGGTAGGATAGGTCGTGATTTTTAGGGTAGGATAGGTCGTGATTTTTAGGTTAGGATAGGTCGTAATTTTTAGGTTAGGATAGGTCGTGATTTTTAGGGTAGGATAGGTCGTCATTTTTAGGTTAGGATAGGTCGAGATTTTTAGGGTGGGATAGGTCGTGATTTTTAGGTTAGGATAGGTCGTGATTTTTAGGGTAGGATAGGTCGTGATTTTTAGGATAGGATAGGTCGTGATTTTTAGGTTAGGATAGGTCGTGATTTTTAGGTTAGGATAGGTCGTCATTTTTAGGTTAGGATAGGTCGTGATTTTTAGGTTAGGATAGGGCGTGATTTTTAGGTTAGGATAGGTCGAGATTTTTAGGGTAGGATAGGTCGTCATTTTTAGGGTAGGATAGGTCGTAATTTTTAGGTTAGGATAGGTCGTGATTTTTAGGTTAGGATAGGTCGTCATTTTTAGGTTAGGATAGGTCGTCATTTTTAGGTTAGGATAGGTCGTGATTTTTAGGGTAGGATAGGTCGTCATTTTTAGGTTAGGATAGGTCGTCATTTTTAGGGTAGGATAGGTCGTGATTTTTAGGGTAGGATAGGTCGTGATTTTTAGGTTAGGATAGGTCGTCATTTTTAGGTTAGGATAGGTCGTCATTTTTAGGGTAGGATAGGTCGTGATTTTTAGGGTAGGATAGGTCGTGATTTTTAGGTTAGGATAGGTCGTCATTTTTAGGTTAGGATAGGTCGTCATTTTTAGGGTAGGATAGGTCGTGATTTTTAGGGTAGGATAGGTCGTGATTTTTAGGTTAGGATAGGTCGTCATTTTTAGGTTAGGATAGGTCGTGATTTTTAGGTTAGGATAGGTCGTGATTTTTAGGTTAGGATAGGTCGTGATTTTTAGGGTAGGATAGGTCGTGATTTTTAGGGTAGGATAGGTCGTGATTTTTAGGGTAGGATAGGTCGTGATTTTTAGGTTAGGATAGGTCGTGATTTTTAGGGTAGGATAGGTCGTGATTTTTAGGGTAGGATAGGTCGTGATTTTTAGGGTAGGATAGGTCGTGATTTTTAGGTTAGGATAGGTCGTCATTTTTAGGTTAGGATAGGTCGTGATTTTTAGGTTAGGATAGGTCGTCATTTTTAGGTTAGGATAGGTCGTGATTTTTAGGTTAGGATAGGTCGTCATTTTTAGGTTAGGATAGGTATCGTATAAATACGATAGAATATGACTTTTGTGATCTCTTATGTCTCTGTGACGTCACGATCTCTCCTACAGCACCAGACGTAGGACGAGTAGATCGTATATTATAAGATTGTAAATAAGTTAAGTTATAAAAGGCCTAATATGCTATTAAGCAATATTGCCTTTGTCTTATGTAGTATATATGAATTTATCGTATATATTAATATAATTTATCGTATAGAGCAACCTAAATGCGGTACGATAATTTGGGCTCCTGGCGGTTTGCCAAGGCAGCAAGGTGTGCTTTCGAGGTACGCCAGAGCCTTCACGAACACCAACCAGTTAACATCTAATTTTCCGCCCTCAGTTGATCGTGCTTTTGTGCCTGTAATCACAATACACACACACTCAGCTACACCACCAAGACGCTCTCATCGACATCATGACTGACTGATAGATAAGCATACATTATATAATCATGTCCATTCCCATGTAATCATTTATTCTTTCTTTAACTTGACTCGTGTCATGGGACCGAAGTCTCGTTCCCCATTGTCCACCACCATATTGGGTAAAACGTTCTCCCTTGCCTCATTGCCACGTGGAACTATTGGTTAGTTAATTCCTGGCTAATATTAACCCTTATAACCTTACCCTATATATACATTTATTATGTGAGACCTTTGGATATAAATCAGCTTGTTTCAGATTGAATTCAATTTAGATATAGAGTAGTTTTCATTTAGATTGATTTTATTTGATTCATTAAAGCTTAGTAATATTTAACTTCCATTGATAGTTTACCACATTGGTGCCCAGACCCGGGAATTAGCTACCAGTAAGGGATTTTAAGGCAATGAACAAGGGGACATATAACAGGATGCAGGAACAACTCTATGATAAACTGGCAAGGCTAGCCAAGCGATGGTTAGAGCCGGAATGCAGGGTCACATCGTTGTGCCTGCCTAAGTCCTGCATCCCACCCATCATCTTTCCCCAGTAATTTTCTTTTCCGTTTCGGACTTCCTGTGACTATTATGACCTGACCTAACATTTTTTCTTGTTCAATATGATTCATTGGTAGGTATTGCTATTTAGTGTACTATTTTTTCTCCATAACATAGAAGTCCGCCGGTTGGCGTCTCTTAATTGGACTATTATTTGGCCGTTGTTTTTGTAGCTTAACATTTAAATACATAGCCTATAGGCTCGCATGCAAAATGGATAAAAACGGTAAAGAGACACCGTCTAGTGGGGTGCTGATCAAAGCCCCTAAAAATCAAAGGGCGGGACTTCGGGGAGTATTAAATAGGCTAATAGTGGACTTAAACACTTTCATCACTACTGCTGATCTAGAGGAATTGGAGGCCAGATTAGATAACGTCCAGGCAACCCACGGTCGTATTACGGCTCTGAGTGAGGTGATTGTGGCTGACATGATAGAGGAGGACGAGATAATTACAGAATGTGATAATCGCGCCCTCTATGACGAACCTGTCTTTAGGGCGAAGCGCCTATTACAGCGTGCTGTCACAAATAAGAAGGGAGGCGATAATGAGGCCCATAGAAGGGCTGACCCTAAACAGACTGTACACCTCCCAAAGCTCAATCTTCCTACATTTGGGGGCAAGTTAACCGAGTGGTTAGCCTTTTGGGACGTGTTTCGATCTGCGGTTCATGAATCCTCTTTGGATAATGTCCGCAAGTTTTACTATCTCAAGGGACAAATGGAAGGAGAGGCCTTACAATTAATAGAGGGTTTTGCAGTAGTGGGTGGTAGTTATCTTGAAGCGGTACACTTATTAGAGTCCACATACGGGGATAGAGAGCAGTTGAAAATGGCCCATGTCGTTGCCTTGTTGGGGCTCGCAGAACCACAGTATAAGGTTGATGAGTTGACAAACTTCAGGGCAAATATGGAGTGCCATACTCGATCGCTAGACACCCTAGGGCTTACCACGCAGGAAATGATAGTCATTATCTTGCGGCAGAAGCTTCCTATGGCAATACTTGATAAGGTAAGATCATTTGAACTGGGGGAGTTCAAAACTCAGTTCAGCAAGGAGATCAATAATCTACAGTTGAACAAAGGGAGAATGTATGTGTCGGGAGGGAGTGAGAATGTGGAGAAGAGGGGAACAATAAGCATGACAGTGGGGACTAAAGTAAAGAAAGAGGGTGCGTATAAGAAACCTGCTCAGATTCTATGTAAGCTATGTAACAACAAACATAAATGGAGTTTCTGCATAAAATACCCAACAAATGAGACAAAACTAGCACAGGCGAAAAGATTGAAGCTATGTGTAGGTTGTCTAAGTGGGGAACATGGTAAGCAGGGACAATGTACTGCTACATACTTAAGGCCCTGTCGGCACTGCAAAGGACATCACTTTGATAAGTTGTGTCCTACAGCGGATAAAGTCAAAGACGTCAAAAATGAGGGTACTACAACTGTGACACTAGGTAGCACGCAAGACACCACTATATTGCCCACAATACAGATTCCCATGGAAGGTAATGACGGTAACAAAGTTTGTCGGGTACTTCTAGATCAAGGATCTCAACGTTCCTTTATAAAGAGGTCCGTACTAGTGGGATTGAAGCACCGAATCGTAGGGGCTGAGACTCTTCGATTACAGGGCTTCACAGGGGTTACTGATAAACAAGACTACGAGATAGCGGAGATTTCATATTTCTATCGTAAAAACCGGTACTTTATGACTTGTATCGTAGTAGACACCCTACCAGAATATGTATCTGTGGGTGTGAAGAAGGTGGAACACGCATTACGTAGCAAAGGGGTTAACTTGTCAGATCCCATGGGAAATCAGAGTGAGGTGCATGTTCTACTTGGTGTAGATCATTATTATGAAGTAGTATACCCTGGATTTAAAAAGATGTGTGGTGTAGTTTTAATCCCCACTAAATTTGGATACTGCATGAGCGGAAAGGTGCATACTACACAGTCAAAGGTCCTGGTCGACACGGTCTCGATATATAGAGTCAATGTAACCGCGGCAGAGGAGTTGGGAAGGGAGGATTCCCAACCTAGTGACCCTAAGATGGCTGCCGAGTTCGACCTGGAACGACTGTGGAGTTTGGATCACATAGGCATTAATCCTATGGAGACTGATTATGACTCGGAAGTTGCGCTACAAAGGTTTGACTCAGACAAGCAATATAAAGTTAGTTTACCCAGGAAAGGTCCAGAAATTTGGGGATGATCTGGCAACCTAAACATGACCTACTAACTTTTCAAACAAGGTCTTTTGCTCAGCAGACAGGAGCGCACACCAAAAGAAGTCTGTTGAGCAAAGTTGCGCAATTTTTTGATCCTTTGGGTCTAGCATTACCTGTTACCATAAGAGCTAGGATTCTAATGCAGGAAGTTTGGAGACGTAAAATAGGATGGGATGACAGTTTGCCTGAGGACCTGAATGACCAAGGGACATTGCTGTTGAATGAATATGCCATCCTATGTACTAAACCTATACCTCGTAAAGTGGCGGCGTTCGGTGACGTTACGTTACACACGTTTTGCGATGCTAGCGCCACGGCATACGGGGTAGCCATATATGTTGTTACTTCATTTGGGGCACATTTAGTTACAGCCCGGGCCAAGGTAGCCCCGGTTAAAAAGGTAACTATCCCTAAAATGGAATTGACTGCCATGCTGCTATTAGCACGTCTGGTGCAACATGTACGCGCAGCATACGAGAGCGAATTAAATATTGAAATCGTTCATGTATGGTGCGATAGTCAGGTCGCACTCAACTGGATACATAGCAAGAAGTCTCTGCCAGTTTATGTGCGGAATAGGGTAGATGAGATTAGAGCCCTTTTGCCAGACGTTGCTTATCATTATGTAAATACAAAAGAAAACCCTAGTGATCTCATAACTAGGGGTATAACGGCTAGCCAGTTAATGAAGTCCGAATTGTGGTGGCATGGTCCAAAGTGGCTGCTCCATGAAAGTGAATGGACGATATGGCATGCTGTTGGTGAGGGACTTCTGCCACTGGAAACAGTGGCAGTTACAGCCCAACCAAATGAGCCACCGGGTCCTATCATGAAGTGGGCAAGATTCGGCGACTATAATAAACTAGTCAGAGTTGTAGCTTGGGTGTTGCGATATGTATCCAATCTCAAGCTTAAAGTAACGGGCCAACTCTGCAACAGGGGTCACAACATTGATGCTCGTGAATTTAAAGCAGCTGAAGTAACTTTGATCAAATGGGTTCAAGTAGAAACCTTTTCCAATGAATTAGAATCCTTGAAAAGCTCGAATAAGACATTAATGCCTAATATAGTGCGTCAACTACGGTTGCACCTAGACAATGGCCTCATCAGGTGTGAGGGTCGCCTGAAGTGGTCGGGTGTACCAGACGGCACAAACCGACCTATACTTATGCCAACAAGACATCACGTTACTGATCTATTGATCATACGTGCACATAGGGAAGTAAAACACTACGGAGTATGTCATATTATATCAAATTTACGTCTCACATGGTGGATACCCAGAGTTCGACAAGTAGCTCGACGCGTAGTGAGAAAGTGTGTAATATGCCAGAGACTAAAGGGTAAACCATATGCAACTGGACCAGCTCCACCCCTACCTGAATGCCGTGTAAAGCACGTAGAACCTTTCCAAGCGGTAGGATTAGATTACACAGGGGCATTGAAGACGAGGGAGCATGAGAAGGTTTATATATTATTGTTTACCTGTGCGACGTCTCGAGCGGTACACCTAGAACTACCGTATGTGATAATATGTTTAGCGAAGAATTTATGCTGGCGTTCAGACGGTTTTGTGCCCGTCGTTCATTCCCTCAACTCATTCTTAGCGACAATGCTCCCACTTATGTCCAAGCATCAAAATATCTAAAGGATATGAGTAGTGATCCTACTGTTATCACTTTTTTGGGAGAGAAGAAGTGCGAATGGAGGTTCATTCCAGTTAAGGCACCTTGGTTTGGTGGAATGTGGGAACGATGTGTCGGCATAGTAAAGTCAGGACTAAGAGCGGTTGTAGGACGTGCTCTATTAAAGAAAAGTGAGTTGACGACAGTCCTCACAGAGATAGAGGCAGTCGTGAATGATCGCCCGCTTACATATGTGTACACCGACCTGCAAGAACCACTACCATTAACGCCAGCTCACTTGCTATATGGAAAACCATTGACTGCGTTTCCATCTGATTTTCAGTCCATAGTAGAGTTAGAGGATCCCTCGTTGTACTCTGAGGTAGCGGTGTCTAAGAGATACCAGTATATATCCAGGATAATCGAGGATTTTAGGAAACGGTGGATTAGTGAATATCTGCTAGCATTGAGGGAAAGGAGTGTTACTCCCTCTGGTAGACCAACGGCACCTACAGTTGGTGAAGTTGTTTTAATTAAAGAAGATAGTCCTCGTTTATACTGGAAATTAGGCCGCGTATTGGAGGTATACAAGGGGGCAGACTCTGTAGAGCGGGTGGCGCTATTGAAGACAGCCACTGGAACTACTGTTCGTCCTATCGCACGTTTGTACGCTTTGGAGCTCGATTCCGCGTTGCAATCTGAGGCTCCACCTGTTATTGCTGGGTCCGAGGATTCTCAAAGGAACGACTCACCTCTCACTGATGGTGATCATGCTCGGACCGGGACGCGTCCCAGACGCGCTGCTGCTGGCGCCGTCGACTTGTGGCGTCAGAAGATAGCCTCTGGGCAACTTTAGGTTTAAGGTGGGGTTCAGGTCTTTTTTGTGGGGGGAGTGTATCGTATAAATACGATAGAATATGACTTTTGTGATCTCTTATGTCTCTGTGACGTCACGATCTCTCCTACAGCACCAGACGTAGGACGAGTAGATCGTATATTATAAGATTGTAAATAAGTTAAGTTATAAAAGGCCTAATATGCTATTAAGCAATATTGCCTTTGTCTTATGTAGTATATATGAATTTATCGTATATATTAATATAATTTATCGTATAGAGCAACCTAAATGCGGTACGATAATTTGGGCTCCTGGCGGTTTGCCAAGGCAGCAAGGTGTGCTTTCGAGGTACGCCAGAGCCTTCACGAACACCAACCAGTTAACATCTAATTTTCCGCCCTCAGTTGATCGTGCTTTTGTGCCTGTAATCACAATACACACACACTCAGCTACACCACCAAGACGCTCTCATCGACATCATGACTGACTGATAGATAAGCATACATTATATAATCATGTCCATTCCCATGTAATCATTTATTCTTTCTTTAACTTGACTCGTGTCATGGGACCGAAGTCTCGTTCCCCATTGTCCACCACCATATTGGGTAAAACGTTCTCCCTTGCCTCATTGCCACGTGGAACTATTGGTTAGTTAATTCCTGGCTAATATTAACCCTTATAACCTTACCCTATATATACATTTGTTATGTGAGACCTTTGGATATAAATTAGCTTGTTTCAGATTGAATTCAATTTAGATATAGAGTAGTTTTCATTTAGATTGATTTTATTTGATTCATTATAGCTTAGTAATATTTAACTTCCATTGATAGTTTACCACAATAGGTCGTGATTTTTAGGTTAGGATAGGTCGTGATTTTTAGGTTAGGATAGGTCGTGATTTTTAGGGTAGGATAGGTCGTGATTTTTAGGGTAGGATAGGTCGTGATTTTTAGGGTAGGATAGGTCGTGATTTTTAGGTTAGGATAGGTCGTGATTTTTAGGTTACGATAGGTCGTCATTTTTAGGTTAGGATAGGTCGTCATTTTTAGGTTAGGATAGGTCGTCATTTTTAGGTTAGGATAGGTCGTCATTTGGTAGATTACATGAAGTTAGACACGTTTTTTTGTTTTATGCGTTGGAATTAATTTAATTTCTTCGTGGAGATAACGAGGTGGTGTGTTAGCGAACTGTATACACCCCCCACCCCCCACCCCTTTTATGGCTGAGCGTTACTTAAGGGGAGGTTTTTAGGTTGTTCCCTAGACCTCCATCAAGCTTAGAAGAACACCTCCTTGACCCCCTGTCAAGATAAATTTGAACATTTTTCGGTAGAAAAATGTCCCGGCCAAAGGCCGGTTCCTCTTAAATTACAGGCTCGCTATCGCTCGCCACGAAAAAATCGACACCTAAATTGCACGAACGGTCTTAAAATTGACAGAAATGGGTCGAAAGTTCTTAAACTCGTCAAAATAATGGGGCGAACGTCTTAAAATTAGAAAAGCAATGGGGCTAAACATGAGGGAGAAAGAGGTTCAGAAAAAAATCCTCCAGGTGGAAATCTCACTTTGGGCCATTTTTTCATATAATTATTATTTTTCTAGTTTCCTCCCTAGACTCTCCATCAAACTTAAATATACAACACCAGGATTCCCCTGCAAGACATATTTGTACATTTTTCGGTAGAAAAAATGTCTTGGACAAAGACCGGTTACTCCTAAAATACAGGCTCGCTATCGCTCGCCAGGAAACAATCGAAACCTAAATGGCACGAAAGGTCTTAAAAATTGACATAATTTTTTTTGTTTTTTTTCTATGTGATTGAGGGAGGCAAAAGGCATAACTGCCTATAGCGAGTGCCTCCCCCGTAGCTGAAAGAGTGACAGGGCCAAAATCAAGGGACGTTCGAGCCAAAATGCCTGGACACACGGAGTTTGAAGCAATTTAAGTCATAGGAAGAGGGAAAGACTGATTCTGGGAGAGAGTTCCAGAGCTCAGATGTTGAGTAGAAAGTTTGAGAGTAACGTTTCACTCTTGGGTTGGAGAGTTGCACAGAGTAGGGGTGGGATTGAGTTGCAAGACTGGTACCACGTGCCCTACGTAAAGGAGGTGGTATGCACTGGGATAGCTCTGAGGAACACTGATTATTATAGTAGCGATAGAATAGCGAGAGAGATGCAACATTGCGGCGGAGAGAGAGAGATTGCAGAGAGTTGGTGAGTGGACGGGAGTTAATGATACGAAAGGCCTTCCTTTCAACTTTGTCTAGGAGAGCGGTGTGAGAGGAACCTCCCCACACATGTGAACAATACTCAATACAAGGGCGCACTATGCCCCTGTACAGAGCAAGAAGCTGTGCAGGGGAAAAGAACCCCCTAAGGCGGTTGAGCACACCCAGCTTCTGGGAGGCTGCCTTAGCAAGACTGGTAATATGGTCCTTCCAAATGAGAGCAGAAGAAAAAGAGACACCAAGAATATTGAGAGAAGATGAAGGGTTGATTTTTGTATTGTTGAAGAATAAGGGATAGTCCGCTGGGAGATCCTGACGGGTAGATAGATGGAGAAATTGGGTTTTGGAAGCATTAAAGTTAACAAGGTTTTCTCTGCCCCAATTGGAAATAGTATTTAGATCAGAATTTAAGAGTTGTATGGCTTCATTACGTTTGTCGTTGAGGGATTGCTGGCTGGGGCGTTCTGAAAAACTAATGGAGTAGTGCAAGGTTGAGTCGTCTGCGTATGAATGGATGGGAATTAAGGTACAGTTAAGGAGATAATTTATAAAAATTAGAAAGAGAATAGGAGATAGGACAGAGCCCTGAGGAACACCGGAGTTTATAGGGTGAGGAAGTGAACAATGGCCGTCCACAACCGCAGGGGGTGAATGGTCTTAAACTCGCCAAACAAATGGAGCGAACGTCACACAACTTCAAAGCTAATGGGACTAAGGATGAGGGATAAAAAGCAGCTACCTCCCTCTTAAGGGGGGTGACCTGTTTTTGTTCTGTCCTTTTCTATCTTTCTCTGGCTTGTATCCATTTGGCCCCATTCAGCCTACTGTTTTAAGACGTTTATCCCCATTCAGGTGTCAATTATTTACTGGTGAGCGGTAGCGAGCCAGCATATTTTTTATTTTTGTTTGACAGCAGGCTAAATTTGTACCTTTTTCGATAGAAAAATTTCTCCGGCGAAGCCGGATTTCTCCATACAATGATGGCTCGCTATCGCTCGCCAGGAAGAAATCGACACCTGGATGGGGATAAACGTCTTAAAACAGTAGGCTGAATGGGGCCGAATGGATACAAGCCAGAGGAAAAAGGCAGGTCGGTCCCGTTAAGGGGAGGTTTCTAGCTTGGTCTCTACTGTAGATATCTATCAAGCTTAAAATTACTCCCCCTTGATCCCCTTTCAAGATAAATTTATACATTTTTCGGTAGAAAAATGTCCCGGGCGAAGGCCGGTTCCCCTTAAATTACAGGCTCGCTATCGCTCGCCAGGAAAAAATCGACACCTAAATGGCACGAATGGTCTTAAAATTGACAGAAATGAGGCGAGGGTTCTTAAAATCGCCAAACTAATGGGGCAAACGTCTTTAAATTTCACAAGCAATGGGGCTAAACATGAGGGAGAAAGAGGTTCAGAAAAAAATCCTCCAGGTGGAAATCTCCCCTTAACCCTTTGAGTACCAGCGACGTGTTATATATTAGTTTATAGCTATATTTACACGATATTATGCAGCTTAGGAAGGATCTGTGTTTGTTAAAGGGGTTGGTTTGAGATAGTTTGAAGCCTTAGTAATGGCTAGAGGTCCTTCCTAAGATATTGTGCAGCTTAGGAAGGATCTGTGTTTGTTAAGGGGAGGTATTTAGTGTCTTCCCTAGGACTCCATCAAGCTTAAAATTACACCCCCTAGACCCCCTTTCAAAATAAATGTGTACATTTTTCGGTAGAAAATTTTCCCGGCCGAAGACCGGTTCCTCTCAAATTACAGGCTCGCTATCGCTCGCCAGGAATGTTTTTTGACACCTAAATGGCACGAAAGTTCATAAAATTGACAAATGGGGCAGGCGTCTTAAAATCTAAAAAGCAATGGGGCTAAACATGAGAGAGAAAGGGGTCCAGACAAAAATCCCTCAAGGGGAAATCTCCCCTTAAATGGGGTGGTTGAGATAGTTTGAAGCCTTAGTATTGTTAGAGGTCCTTCCTAAGCTGAATTCTATTCTATCTAAATATTCAGGCCCAATCCCCACTTTTCCTTTTTTGTTTTTAACCCTTTCACGCATATGACGCGATTTTGAGCCTATTGGGGATACTTTAAAGCCTTTGTTACCATCAGGGGTATTTAGAAACCTTTAGTTTAGTTACTTCAACCTCTGCAGTTGTCTTGAGTTAGCTGTGTTGAGCCTATTGGGGATACTTTAAAGCCTTTGTTACCATCACAGGTATTTAGAAACATTTAGTTTAGTTACTTCAACCTCTGCAGTTGTCTTTGAGTTTGCTGTGTTGAGCCTATTAGGGATACTTTAAAGCCTTTGTTACCATCAGGGGTATTTAGAAACCTTTAGTTTAGTTACTTCAACCTCTGTAGTTGTCTTTGAGTTAGCTGTGTTGAGCCTATTAGGGATACTTTAAAGCCTTTGTTACCATCAGGGGTATTTAGAAACCTTTAGTTTAGTTACTTCAACCTCTGCAGTTGTCTTTGAGTTAGCTGTGTTGAGCCTATTGGGGATACTTTAAAGCCTTTGTTACCATCAGGGGTATTTAGAAACCTTTAGTTTTGGTTACTTCACCCTCTGCAGTTGTCTTTGAGTTAGTTGTGTTGAGCCTATTGGGGATACTTTAAAGCCTTTGTTACCATCAGGGGTATTTAGAAACCTTTAGTTTAGTTACTTCAACCTCTGCAGTTGTCTTTGAGTTAGCTGTGTTGAGCCTATTGGGGATACTTTAAAGCCTTTGTTACCATCAGGGGTATTTAGAAACCTTTAGTTTAGTTACTTCAACCTCTGCAGTTGTCTTTGAGTTAGCTGTGTTGAGCCTATTGGGGATACTTTAAAGCCTTTGTTACCATCAGGGGTATTTAGAAACCTTTAGTTTAGTTACTTCAACCTCTGCAGTTGTCTTTGAGTTAGCTGTGTTGAGCCTATTGGGGATACTTTAAAGTCTTTGTTACCATCAGGGGTATTTAGAAACCTTTAGTTTAGTTACTTCAACCTCTGCAGTTGTCTTTGAGTTAGCTGTGGGCAGAAAGCTAATTTTGGAGAGGTAATTATAAGAGTGAGAGAACTCTATTTCTTATTGCTAATCTGGCAACCTCTGCGTCATAAATGCGTGAAAGGGTTAATAGTTGCCAGAATATGATAAAATGGACGTCCCTGTTACTGGATGGGTTAAAGGGGAGTGACCTGCTTTTTGTTATTTCTCTCCTTTTCTTTCTTTCTCTGGCTTGTATCCATTCGGCCCCATTCAGCCTACTATTTTAAGACGTTTATCCCCATCTAGGTGTCGATTTCTTCCTGGCGAGCGATAGCGAGCCAGCATTATATGAAGAAATCCGGCTTCGCCGGAGACATTTTTCTATCGAAAAATGTACAAATTTAACTTGCTGTCAAACAAAACACAAATTTTTTTTTTTTACTGGCTCGCTACCGCTCACCAGTAAAAAATTGACACCTGGATGGGGATAAGCGTCTTGAAACAGTAGGCTGAATGGGGCCAAATGGATACAAGCCAGAGAAAGATAGAAAAGGACAGAACCAAAACAGGTCACCCCCCTTAAAGAGGAGGTCGTTGTTTTGTCTGGACCCCCTCCTCCCTCATGCTTAGCCTTATTAGTTTTGACATTTTAAGACGCTTGCTCCATTATTTTGGCGATTTTAAGACCTTTGGTCCCGTTAAGATGTCGATTTTTTTAAGGCGAGCGATAGCGAGCCTGTAATTTTAGGAAGTTTGGAAAAAAAAATCTCGGAAAAATGTGCAAATTTATCTTGAAAGCGGGTTTTGGCGGGGTTTTTTTTTTTTTAAGTTTGATGGAGGTCTCGCGAGGAAAATTAATTATTAGCCTTGGTAAATAAACCAATCATTAAATAGACCCAAAAACTTAAGCACTACCTCCCCCCCCCCCTCCCCCCCCCTCCTCCCTCCCTCCCTCCCTCCCTTAATATAGAGGTCCGGTTCTGGAGTGGGACTGTTTTAAGACGTTTAACCCCCCCCATCCAGGTGTCGATATTTTCCTGGCGAGCGGTAGCGAGCCAGCATATACCGGTATACATTTTTGTTTTGACAGCAAGCTAAATTCGTCCATTTGTCGATAGAAAAATGTTCTAGAATTTCAAGCTCGCTATCGCTCGCTAGGAAAAAAATCGACACCTAAATTGCCCGAAAGGTCTTTATTTTGACAAACAAATGGGGCGAAAGGTCTTGAAATCGCCAAACTAATGGAACGAACGTCTTAAAACCTCAAATCTAAACATGAGGGAGAAGAGGGTCCCTAAAAAGCAACCCTCCCCCCCCTCCCCCCACCCCCCATATATAGAGGTCCGGTTCTGGAGTGGGACTGACATGGGCTGCTTAAAGGGGGGGTCACCGGCTTTTTTTGTATCTTTCTCTCCTTTTCTCTCTTTCCCTGGCTTGTATCCATTCGGCCCCATTCAGCCAACTGTTTTAAGACGTTTACCCACATCCAGGTGTCAATATTTTCCTGGCGAGCGATAGCGAGCCAGCATTGTATGGAGAAATCCGGCTTAGCCGGAGACATTTTTCTATCGAAAAATGTACAAATTTAGCTTGCTGTCAAAACAAAAATATATGCTGGCTCGCTACCGCTCGCCAGGAAAATATTGACACCTGGATGGGGGGTAAACGTCTTAAAACAGTAGGCTGAATGAGGCCGAATGGATACAAGCCAAAGAGAGAGAGAGAGAGAGGGAGAGCAAGAGGAACAACAAGCGAGGTGGCCGGGCTCCCTTAATATGGTTAACCCCGCTTCACCACCATGACGTCACTGTCATCATAGGCTGGTTACCATGAGAGGAGTTTCTTCAGTGGGTAATCTGCCTCCACGACTCCCATGGGTGAATGCGATCTCCACACACCCTCTTTGTAACATAGGTCCTTCTTAACCCTTTCACGCATTTATGACGCAGAGGTTGCCAGATTAGCAATAAGAAATAGAGTTCTCTCACTCTTATAATTACCTCTCCAAAATTAGTTTTCTGCCCACAGCTAACTCAAAGACAACTGCAGAGGTTGAAGTAACTAAACTAAAGGTTTCTAAATACCCCTGATGGTAACAAAGGCTTTAAAGTATCCCTAATAGGCTCAACACAGCTAACTCAAAGACAACTGCAGAGGTTGAAGTAACTAAACTAAAGGTTTCTAAATACCCCTGATGGTAACAAAGGCTTTAAAGTATCCCCAATAGGCTCAACACAGCTAACTCAAAGACAACTGCAGAGGTTGAAGTAACTAAACTAAAGGTTTCTAAATACCCCTGATGGTAACAAAGGCTTTAAAGTATCCCCAATAGGCTCAACACAGCTAACTCAAAGACAACTGCAGAGGTTGAAGTAACTAAACTAAAGGTTTCTAAATACCCCTGATGGTCACAAAGGCTTTAAAGTATCCCCAATAGGCTCAAAATCGCGTCATATGTCGGAGAGGGTTAATAAGGGGAGGTATTTAGTTTGTTCCCTAGACCTCCATCAAGCTTAAAATTACACCCCCTTGAGTCCCTTCAAGATAAATTTGTACATTTTTCGGTAGAAAAATGTCCCGGCCGAAGGCCAGTTCCTCTTAAATTACAGGCTCGCTATCGCTCGCCAGGATAAAATCGACACCTGAATTGCACGAAAGGTCTTAATATGGGGTGAAAGTTCTTAAAATCGCTAAAGTAATGGGGCAAACGTTTTATAATATCAAAAGCAATGGGGCTAAACATGAGGGAGAAAGGGGTCCAGAAAAAAATCCCTCAAGTGGAGATCTCCCCTTAAACTGCAGAAAATCATCAAATTTTAACCCGAATCAAAGGTAAAAAGGCGTCATGATACTGAAGGGGTTAACTTAAATGAAACGGTTATATATTTTCTTGTCTCTTTACTTAGCTGTCATAGTTAAAAAAAAAAAATATATATATATATATATACCGGTATATATATATATATTGTTACGTATCTTGATCCTCAAGTGGTTAACTTGATGAATCTAGATAGCACAGAGATATATATTAAGGTATCAGTCAGCTGAAGGCAAAACAAAAGTAAAATCTAATAAAATTATTTCCTGTTGTTGCTTCCTTTCCTTTTGGATCTTATGACTTAGTATCCTTTATTGACTGATCCTCTTTAATTATGAAAAATACTGAAACTAATTAAAGTCATGTAGTATTTATAAAGAATATTATTTAACCGAAGCTTAG
>JBAKBP010028611.1:0-28327 GCA_037953745.1 Lithodes maja | reverse complement strand
CCTCAATCAATTGGTCCTTGGATTACTTTAAACTTCAATTGTCCAGGCTTTTTTACCCCAACGTCCCTTGCATTTGGATCTCTGTCACGCTTTTGGCTTTGGGGGAGACAATTGTTACAGGTACCTTGCCTTTTGTGTCCATACACAGAGGAAGACGAACATTTGGGTGGCATTAATATAATCGTTACATCAATGTCAACTACTACTACTATTACTGCAACTAGTAATTATAATTGTAACAAAAACAAAAACTCAACCGCTTAACCTTTTGGCAAATAATCCAAAGTTGAGTTTTTTCCCATACTCCTTCTGCAATAGGGACACTTCAGAAGCATCTGCAGCTCTAGTTGGTTTCAAAGGTTGATAAATCGACCTCTCACAACTCACATCTCTCTCTCTCTCTCTCTCTCTGACCGTGACATTCTTTTAACCTGTGACATGTTAGAGCTATTTGTACAGACCCAATCCGAAGCGAACACTCATTGTGCTTCCTTCCACAGACATATGAAGGTGGTACACTCGGATGCCTTAGGGTGGTAATTTAAAAATGTCTTTCCCTTCGCAGCGCCTAATATCGAACGAATATTGTGGGAATGAGTGTTGTTTACAGAGATTACACGGATTACTACACCCATATCTCAAGGTAACATAATTTGTTCAAGTTGTTTTGTCCATTAACAGCTCTGCGAAGGGAAATAATTGTGCAATAATATAATTAATAGTTTCATAGCCCACTCGTAAGACTTCGTGGACCCCAATGTTTTTATTTATGCAATTATATATATCTGAATTATTTTTTGGATTGAACTTGGATTGAACTCTATGAACAGTATATATAGTTTTGTATTTGATGTATAGAAAATCATATTCATGAATTCGTTTCCAGATATATACTTTCATGTTTTTCTGTATACACCTGTACATATCTGGTTTATTTTTTGGATCGAAGTTTCATTTCTATTAACAATATATTTAGTTTTGTAGTTAATGCATAGAAAATCATATTCATGAATTCGTTTCCAGAGATATACTTCCATAATTATAAATAGATGAAGTCCACGAATAATAATGAGTGGGCTAGAGACTATGGCATCCGAATGTACAGTACCTTGAGCAGTGGCGGTGCCTTTTTGTATGTTTCTTGTGAACTACTTTATATAATTTGCACTGTAATTAGACCAGAAATAATGCCCACTAACCTATCATAATTCAAACGGGCTATATAAATCCTATAATGTTCTCAATACGCCAATATAACAAAGTAACTAATTAAGTTTGATATGCATTTTTAATTATGTGACAACATTTTACGGAACAATATACTAATCCATGTACTGATGTTTCCTTCATATTCCAGTCAATGAAGGTAAAAATTAATAATACAAAATTATATGGAAACGTTAATAAAATTTATAAATTATTGTTTATTGCACCATGGTATACAACACAAGGAATACAACATGGCTAACGTTACTGTATTGATCTCTGTTCCTATAGACGGCTGTGTCAATAAGGCGATGTCACACAAGCGCTCTTTCTGGCAATTTTCGATGAGCAAGTTTTTTTCTCCTGCAACATTTTAGTATTTTGCATTGGAATCGACAACTAGAATTAATGTATATGCTATATAAAGATATGAATAGTATATAACCTTAATCCAAAAGATGCACAATTACCTGAAAACATTGCCTGAAAAAGCGGTCGTGTGACACTGTCTTTAACCCGAGAACAGCACGCCATTGGTTTTTAAAAGTGCGCGCCAAGCGAGCATAATTTGCTTTATTCCCGCCTAAAATTGTCATTATCCGATAAATATCATTATTACTTATTCCTATGTGGCCTATTTTACGCTTAATATGAAGATATTAACAGGTAACAGCAATAACAAGAGTGGGAATAGTAATTGGGGGGGGGGGGGGGGCTAAGGGGAATTTTTGCTGACTCCCCAGTCATGAGGTGAGAGGTGCACAAGACATACACCCTCCCTCTTCGAGGGCTGAAGGCAGACTCATCTCTCTCTCTCTCTTGCTGTCTTTCTCTTCCCACGCTCTCTCTATGCATCCCTGATGACCTTGGAACCGGGTGGGAGATATTGCCACGGTAAATAAACCGATAAACATGGGAATATGAGGAAAAATAGGCGATAATTGAAGGGGGGGGAAGGGGAAGGGGGGGATTGACTCATGTGGAGGAGTGATAGGAGGTATGAAGGGAAATTATCTCACTTAATCACATATTATTTTTGTTTTGAGTGATCTTTGTGTCTTTTAAAAGGCATTTTTTAGGCCTTGGATCTTAACCCCTGCTGTACCGCAGGGTATAGTAATAAAAGTCACCCCCCCCCCCCCCCAGTCTCAAGCAATGTGGCCAAAATGGCAGGATAGAACACCCTTCCACTTCAAGAGATGAAGGAATACTGGATCCGCCATCGTTCAGTTGGTCTTATATAAGCTGAGCAGTGTTGCCATATCGACAAACGGTTGTGATACCTGGTACAGCCTGGTACAGGCAATTACAAGGAAAGTACACTACTGACGTCTATAGCCGTCTCTGGGACTGGGAAGTGACTTATCTACTGACAACTATAACCGTCGCTGGTACTGTAAGGGTTAAGAGTCCTGTCGCCTTCGCCCAGTAAAACCTCTTAAGAGTCTCCTCACTGTTCTCGGGTTAAGGGACCATCTAGCCTACATGTAACATAAATCACCAAAGAGCAGGATGAGAGAGAGAGAGAGACAGAGAGAGAGAGATTTTCCTGACATGCTGTAGCGAGCCTGTAATTCAAGAGGAACCGGCCTTCGACTAGTACATTTTTTCTACCCAAAACAGTAAAAATATATCATTTTGCAGCCCCGAATTGGCGTTTTTTCAGAGTTTTCCAGCAATGAGTTTGACAATTTGACATATTGCATATGTGTTCGTCAAGATACCATTTAAAATCGACTGATACAATCTGGGAGAGGCAATGCATTGGTCCAATATAGACTTATAGCTATTGCTATAGATCGACATTTTGCATAATGAAATTACATTTCATGTTAATTTCGACTTCTTGCATCAAGATAGACATATCAATATCCTACATCGACATATTATTTTTATAAACCGTTAATGCAGGCCAACAAATGGCAATCAAGCATCTAAATTAACATGTTCAATATTTTGAAATTACTTTTTTCATATATTTTCGACAATGGTTTACGCTCATCACCATCGTCTATATAAGAACCAATAAACAGATTGTACGAACTGACATGTTATTTAACTTGTCTCTTTGTGTCTATATTATATATATAATGTGTTCACATACTTATACACAAAGGCTTATAACTATACATAAAAATATATAAACAAAGGTTATCATGGTTGTTGCTGCCCTAGCCCAGGATTTACACAAAGTCCGACTGCTTTCAACCTCCTTTATTTAGCGTGAACTGAAACAATACAGATAATGTAACAATGGCATATAGGATATAAGGTCATACTAAAGTCTATGGAAAGTTAATCAAAAGTTTAAACTCCAGGTACAATAATACACTACTAGAATGATACAAGATATGCAGTGCTAAGATGGTCACAATAAGTGACAAACTATTAACCCATTGAACACCAGAGACACTATCTATACTCAACTCGGGCAACAAAGATTAGAGTACCGGTATTTTACTCAGTTCAGGAAGGACCTCTATCAGTTACAAGGCATCAAACTATTCAAATTCGTCCTTCCTGAACCTCACAAAACCCTCCTAATGCAACAAAATATATATAGTACCAACCATGTCAAAGGAATTCAACTGTTTAAATAACTAATCACACAAACTATCAATTGTCTACATTAAATTGTATCATGTAGATTAACACCAATAATCAACCACATAATAATCACTTGCAATAAATAATGATACCAATTACTTTACATTAACACATTAATACTAACACGGAGCTCCTCGGCCTTACAGCTCCGAGGACAACAACAACATTTACGTTAGTCTAGTACTATTCAGTGAGAACATTCCAATATACAAGTACACAAAGTATTTTATAACCGTACCTTTTATTGCTACAACTAGGCCTTCAAATAGGGTGAACAACCAAACAGCCAAGATCCTCGAGGACGCAAATGCCTATCACCGTCTTCCACACCAGGCCGCCCATTTGGCTCCACAAAGCAACACCACACTCCAGGTTCACCAGTCAACTGACTATTACCACAACGCTAGAGCCCCAAGTCAACACGACTCACCCTTCACCAATTAGCCGCGCCCTCATCTAGTACCGCTGATTCGGTACAATGATAACTTATTTGAGACTACGAGGCAATATGAACTTTGGCCTAACTATCTCATACAAACGAGTAAATTCATTTCGTACATATTAAAACATATGAACCTTCTCCCAACTATCTCATACAAATGATTCAGATAATTTCGTACATGTTAAAACATATTATATATGAACCTTGACCCTTCTATCTCATACAAATGATTCAGTTAATATCGTACATATCAAAACATATATATGAACCTTGACCCTTCTATCTCATACAAATGATTCAGTTAATATCATACATATTAGAACATATAGAATTCCAGCCACAATGGTGTTAATTTTTATTTAGCCTACAGTTTGAGTCATCCAAAATGTCCTCCCGACCCAAACATTTATGGAGGTACCCTATGGGTCGCCTAAAGAAGGCCACTACATCCTCCTGGGCGACAGATTGTACACTCATCTCTGTTACCTGCTGGAGGTGATGTTCCCTCCAAGCCTTTATGCTATAGCCTTCCTCACCAGCTGCCCTCTCATTATTCACAAGTTGCTGAAATAGACTTAAACTTAAACTTCTTTGTTTTACCTCACATTTTACATTAATTTTGAGAAACCTTTTTCAATAGGGTGAAGGACAGGACTGTGCTTAACATAGTTCAGGTTGATGTGTACTCTAGCATTATCCAGGATTAGGATCACCCTTTCATCATCTTGTATATAATCTGTTCCAGAATGTAGTGCTTCATTAACTGTTTCATAATAATATAAGAATTTATAACCTACTTTTGAAAAATAAAGTGGTATTATGCCTGTAATGTACAATTAAGATATTACATTTCAAATGTAGCGTTGTCGAATTTGGTGTAAATTCTATTTGCAAATGTCGGAATGTACACCCAAAATATCCATTTGGTGGGTTAGAACTGCCGAATGTGATAGCTGCATGACTATCCTACATTCACTGTCGAAATCAGTCTTCGAAATTACGAAATGTATGGGATTTGCCGGTTTCAACTCCATTACGTCGAAACAAATGAATCATTTTAATTTCAAAATTTGATTTTGCCTCTTTTTAGTGCAGATTGTCGAAACCCAATGGAAATTTGTCGAATAAATATGATTTACATTCAAACTAGCAGCTGTAGTGTCATCTCATACTGAGAAATCGCAATTTCCAGCTGCAAAATGGTATATATCCTGAAAGTGGGTCTATGGTGTATAATTGTAAGCTTCATGGAGTACTTGGGAACGAAATAGAAACCTCCCCTTAAGCATTACAATCTGCCCGTTAAAGATTAAACCATATCAGTCTGAACACTAATTGGGCTAAACGTGAGATAGAAGGGGGACCAGAAATACGACCCAATAAAGTTCACATTGGAATCGGAAACTAAATCGAAGATAGAATATATTTTTTTAGCATAATATTTGTGGAACTTATTTTTTGAAGCTGCCAGACTACAATTGCCCATAGACATTTGTTGAAATATCGCTCGTGTGACGCCGCCTTAATAGGTAGGCTGTTAAGAAGAATCATCTTTCATTTTTGTCAGGAAAGCACCAAATTTGGCACATATGTAGTATGGACCTATGCAATTGTTTTCCTGAGGGGCGCCCAAAATTTCAGCCCCCTGGTGGCTGCCATATTGAATTTCAACATGGCTGCCCTCTGTGACCTATTTCCCTCAATAACTTCTATACTATGAGCCATAACACTACAGTTCCAGTGTTTTACCCCATGTTTTCATGGTCTCTGAATCCAATGGGATCAATTGCATCCCATTGCAATGGCATCCGCCATCTTTAATTTCAAGATGGCCGCTATGGTGTTTCAATTTCCTTGAATCTCTCAGTATTTTAGGTAAAATTTAAATTCCAAGTGATACACATTGTTTTATTGGTCTCTGATAACAATGAAATGTTATTAATTAATCAAAGTTACACACAGTTGCAGTTTTACCTTAAAATATTGTGGGCACTTGAAAGGTGGAGGCTCTCGCACAGACGCGGAGCAGCCTACTACAAGCACTGTCCATCGCAGTCACACAGTGATTTGCAGGGCAGATTTGCCCTGTAGCATTAGCAGTTGCCTTTACAGGCCGACTTACAATGGCAGCTTGTAAGCTCTGAACATGCCTCCTGTATCAGTGGCATTGTGGTCCAAGAACTTCCTGTTTTCATCCAGCCCCAAACAGCTGGTGATGGAAGTTCTGGGTAGGGCACAAGTGCCTGACTTCATACATATCCAGCCTGAAAACATGCACATTTTAGGTGTTGTTTGAAGGTGTCTGCTGTTGGGGGAATGTGATCAATTGTTCTTGCCTTCTTCGTGAACAAGTGTCGGCGCATGTCATTCACTGTCTTTATCTCGGTAGTCCAGTCATAGAGGTTGGCAACATATCTTTCTATGCTCTGTAGTTCTATAGTAATAGCGTCCACACATGGCCTATAAGCGAGAGCATGAAAGGTCTGCGTGATGCTGGGGTATGCCTCCCAAGCCTTCCAGGCTCTCTTTTTCCCAATATTGGCAAAAAATTACACTGTGTCGCAGCCAGTGAAGGCATGAAATAATGGCAAAGACTCAGACTTCCTGCGGCCAAGGCTCATAACAATTTTATGGATGGCAAGGTAGCGGTAACTTTTACCAGTGCCAATGGCATCCAGAGTTCCTCCAGACCGTGTGACTGGTAGGTAAAGTAGTGTGCTATTGCCAAGACCACAGTATCATTATCTACAGTTCGAATCAATACCCGTTTTCTCCCCTTTTTCACGGCATCCAGGACATGTAAAAGGACTCTTGTATCTGCTTCTTCTTGTGTACATGGGCTCTGCTTCTTGATGTCGGCATCTGGTTGCGATGTTAGCACGCTGTCACCAATAGTTGCATAGATCTCCTTTCCTTTCAAACCATCCACCACCATATGTGATAAGAATCTGAACAACTCCTCCTTGTTTTCATCATTCCGCAAGAAACTTTTCCAGTTCCCTGGTATCTTCGTTGCAGTTAGAATGCGATGGCGCGATCCGGACCCCCTCTCTTGGCGTGTGGCAGATTTTGGGCTGTCTGGATGATAGGTGCCCCATACAATGTCTACACGGCTGGTGTCTCGCAGTTGACCTTCAAAGTATGGGATGAAAATGTTCTGGCCATATTCATAGAAGTTTTTTGATGAGTCCACTGGCAGAAGATGGACAACTGCCGCCCCATCAAAGACCTTTGCCTCCACCTGTGGACCAGCATGGACATCAGGGGAAACTTTCTCCAACATTTGTAAGAGGTCTGATTTAGTGCCCTGCTGCATTTTGCCATTGTTGGTGATCACTGGAGGAAATGCCTGGTTCTCATGGCAGAAGAAGTTGTCCATGTCTCCTTCTCGCCGCTGACTCGCAATGTACAATCGTAAAAACAGATGGCAGTCATTCTTGAGTTATGCTACCATTCCCTTTACCTTTGAATTACCAACTTGCTTTGGCCTATTGAAAAGTGAACGCTTATTCCGAGAGATTATAATTATCATCTATAGGTTTCTCCTGCTTCTCCAGACGCTGTTATATGAATGTTTGGTACTGTGTTTTACCAATATTTTTTAACGTGCATGACAGTCTCTCTAACACTGGATGGCATTATTTCCTTCGATTCAAGTGATAGAAGATCATTGCTGTCATCTCCTCAATTGTTGAAACAAGGGAGCGCACATCTTTGGCAAACGCTTGTTGTATACTACCAGTTTGTTCATGGTGTAGGTCCCTTTGCTCCTTTGGCTTCAAGTACAACTCTTCAAACTCTGCGATCATTCGAGCTATCTCAGGGCCTGCTGTCATCCACCTCCTCAGTGCAGCAGGGTTTTCAGTCAGGTAGACCGCTCCACCGTCTCCTTTCACGAGTACATTCAATTGTTCATGAGCCTGATCGAGGGCTATTGATGAGAATTTCCGTCCAGTCTTGTTGGCAGTGAATGAGCCCTGGCAGAAGTTCTGGTAGACATGTGGACTAGTTTCTCGGAACGCCACCATATCTCGCACATGGACACGCAACCATCTGGCATAGTTAGTGTGATCCATGGATAAAACCCAGGGTACTAGTTGTGCTGTGGACTCCACATAGAACTTGAAGTTTGAGCAACGAATGGATCTGACAAACTGGAAGATGGTGCTATTTAACTGTCGGCAAGTCGGTGGTATTATATGGCGGCCATCTTGAAGTTAAAGATGGCGGATGCCAATTTTTATGCAATGGATCCCATTGGATTCGGAGACCATGAAAACATGAGGTAAGACGCTGGAACTGTGGTGTTATCGCACATAGTATAGGATTTATTGAGGGAAATAGGTCACAGAGGGCGGCCATGTTGAAATTCAATATGGCGGCCACCAGGGGGGCTGAATTTTGGGGCGCCCCTCAGGAAAACAATTGTATAGGTCCATACTACATCTGTGCCAAATTTGGTGCTTTCCTGAAAAAATGAACGATACGCCCTATTTTTCGGCCTTAACTGCTCCACTGTAAGTCTTCATTTGTCCCTTCAGTAAACGCCAAAATATTATGTGGTAATATAACAGAACGGGTGAGTACATTCCCAACTCTCTACCTCAAGAGTGAGCCGATTATCTGTCTCTCCCATTCAATAAGGAAATTCTGGACCTCTCTACCTTTATCTATCTTTCCCTCATCCTACGACTTAAACTGCTTAAAGTTCTGTGTACTCAGACTTTGTTTTACTCAATCGTATCATTAATTTGGCTCTCTGTCACTCTTTCACTTTGCCTTTTGTATCTTTCTTGCACATAGGAAAACACATTATATTGGTAACTAGCAGGGGTACCCGGCGTTGCCCGGGTAATCACCATAATCACCATCACTACTACCACCACTACTACTACCATAATCACCATCATCAATCACTACTACCACAATCATCACAATACTACTACAACCATAATCACCGACCTCGACCTCCCTGTGCCTCATTAAACGGCGACCTCGATTTCGGCCGCTAAATGACCTCCGATTTTGGATCTGACCTCATCCGTACCAGCTGCGAACAACTTTCGTTCCATACACGTTTTCGATCGGAGGCCTCCAAACGGCAATTTTGTATTTCGCGCCCATTTTCTCTGTCCCTTTCACCCTGGGGAATTCTATTTTTTCACTAAAACCTGCCTAGGGACCCCCTTACTATGCATACCAAGTATGAACGCTCTAGCTTAAAAAGAATTGGCATGCATATAGAACAGACACACACACAGACAATCGCAAATATTATATAGATGTGTGTGTGTGTGTGTGTGTGTGTGTGTGTGTGAGAGAGAGAGATAGAGAGAGAGAGTGTTTATGTGCATGTATGTGTGAGTGTGTATAACTGCATATGTGTGTGTGTGTGTGTGAATGAGACTTTGTATGTGCGTGAGTGTGTATGTGTGTGCGCTAAGTAATAATCATCTTTCATCCAGTAGTTTCCTCCTATTGCTTCATCATAAAAAGATGCACACAAATGGTTTGTGTCCTACATGTGCAATAAAAAACAATCTGTGTTACATTTTTGTTATTTATCAACTCTGCATAAGCAGAGTTTGGTATCCCCCCCCCCCCCTATAGTGGGAACCACCGGGAAAAAAATTCTGACGTTGTCGATGTCGCTGTCGATGTAGTTGATGTCCATCTGTCCTGAAACTCCTCCTAGACCGTTGGACGAATGTTCACCAAATTTAACATGAGACATTTGTTGGGTAAATACGAATGTCAGTCAAAAAAGATGTTTGAATTTGTCCAATAGTTATGATTTTAGATACAAAATGGTTTTACCCTGCCCCCCCCCCCCCCCCCCCCCCCCTCCCGACTACAATGATGGTGTTCTTAGTGTGTGTGCCCAGAAGAGGCTCACACACAGAACGCATTCGTTCTGGGGCCGTAAACATCTCGCCCTGCATCTGTTAGGTTAAGTTAGTTTAGTTGACATTAGAAGTGATGATGGAAATAGTAGTGATGATGGTTATAATAGTAGTGATGATGGTTGTACTTGTAGTGATGATGATGACAGTAGTAATGATGATGGTAGTGATGATGATGACAGTAGTAGATATGATGGTTATAATACTATAAAAGTAGTAGTAGTGCTGATGATATTAATGGTGATAGTGATTAGTAGTCATGATGATAACCCATCGCAGAGTTGGGTATGCCGTTTTGATTTTGGGCAAAACGGCACGGTCTACTTTAATATTATTATATTATTATTATTATTATTATTATTATTATTATTATTATTATTTACACGACACAGTATCACCAAGAAAAAGTACTCTTTCCAACTTTACCTGTGAGAACCAACACTTTGACAACAATGCAATAATGTGGATCCCAAGTTCCTGCAAAACTTAAAACATGAACAAAAAGTATAGTGGCAGAGAAAAATAAAAGTGTGGAGAGAAATAATGTTAAAAGGAAGCAGAAAAAACAAATAATCATGAGTGAACACGAGCGGCTGAAAACGATGTGGTGGAGATAAAATGCTGAATAAAGAGGAAACAACAACAGACTGGAAACATAGAAGGGTTTGACAAACATTAAACCCTTCTGTACCGGCGACGACTTTTAAAATTTGTTCTTACCTATTGTTGGACGTCTTTTTTTTTTTTTTTTTTATTTATGAAGAAAAAAATCTGTGGTAGTAAGTGGGGTTAACTGACTTAGTCGAAAGCTGTTAACCCTCCCGCATCCAGCAACTTAATTATCTAGCTTATGGTAAGACATTCTCTAATTTGCCACGAAATACCAGGCTGGGCGAGTTTTCGAAGCCTTGTGTTTTTCTGTATTTTCATCCACCAGAATGCTGTTTATTGTGATGTATCATATGTCAATGGAAAGAGGAATATTTATAGTACATGATAAAACAAACAAAAAATGTAAATAAATCGAAATATGAATGTGTAAATGAGTCCGGAATACAATTATTTCCCATGCAATTGTCTTCACACTGGCCTATTTCTAAATTGTGAGTGATGACCATATATTTATTTTTACTCAAAGAATAGTATTTTTTCTCCTCTTTCCAAATCTGAAAACAGAAATTGTATATCTTCAATAGTTCTCAAGCAGTGACCGAAAACATAAAAAGTATGACTTTGCATGATATGGTTTATAACATTTGCGAATTATTTCGTTGTTACGATGCCTATGGTTCTCAATTTAGGCTGTATGAATACGGCAGATAATGCTGAAGAGAATAAAAAAAACTAGAAGTTCCTACGACTAATACTTTTTGCCCTATGAATATTTGAAATGAAGAGCCAAAATGCAAATATTTTACGCTTCACTCGTCCCCGTTCCCGCGACACTAGCCGGGTTCCGAGCTGTTCCCCACCTCGGCGTTCCTTTATTTGCTCGGATACGTATATAACTTTGTATCAGCATAATCGGAAAATTATGCTCTTTCTAATGGTGAACACCAAAATAATATAGCGTAATTGGTTCGCGAGCTATGCGCAATTGTTCCATGCACTGTTATTGTTATGTAAATATATGAGAATGTTTATAGAGTTGTTTATCTTTGCCACAATATACAACACTTTTATATAATTTTCCTTGCCAATAATTGTATAATGTTCATAGAACACATGTCAGTCATGAAGGTAGTCAATTTTACTTACCTGATAGGGCCACAACCCTTTCCAACGAGAAGGGAAATGGCTCCTGGGTTGACACTGAAAAAACAAAACAAGAAAGCCAGGTTATCTTCAAGTAATAAATTCAGAAATAATCCTATTGTACACACAAATAAAGTAATATATATATATATATATATATATATATATATATATATATATATATATATATATATATATAATATAAGAACATAAGAACATAAGAAAATGGGAGTCTGCAGAAAGCCGATTGGCCTAAGCAAGGCAGATCCCTGTCCCACACAACCCCAATTACAAAGCCCAATTATAGGCTCAACACTCTAATACCCTGAGGATCATCTTACCAAACCGGTTAGAGATTAACGCAGGATTATGGGGGTCTGCAGAGCGCTGATTGGCCCAACCCGGCTGATCCCCCTTTAGTGGGGCAGATATGTGAAACATATGTGGGAATTGTGCATTTCTTGATACAAGTGTCAAAATTGACACACACAATAATAAACTCAGTATAATCAAAATTAGCTATAGGTCCATCAAAGGTTTAGCCTATGTTGGCTTTGGCAGCTCCTTTTCAATTAATCTCCATAAGAGTACTGAAACAACAAAATTTACCCTAAACTGTATACTGTGGTAAAGATGTCAAACTAGGCTCAAATGACTCGTCTGAACAAGGGAAACAATAAATGTTCAGACAATGTTTATAAAAAAGTTGTCCAGTTGACTTGTACTGGTCCCTGTAGTTCAACAAATTAGTCTCAATTGGCAACAATTCTTACCAATTTGTAGCATGATAATAAACTTCACGGACCAGTACGGGTGGATGGGACTCGTTAGCCTTGGTCGGCAACTCATCTAGGGGAGACAACCTTATACAAATCCGGGTGGATGGGACTCGTCAGCCTTGGTTGGCAACCTGTCTAGGGGAGTAAACCTGATACAAATCCGTACTGCTTACCTAAGGGTAAGGCAGGTTAGTGGATGGATTAGCCGGACACCACTGTAGAAAAATAGTGCTAACAAGATACACAGAGGGCCTCGGAGTCGGACGGATCCTGAATTGAGTGGTCAATCCTGTAAGTCCTTCACTAAACTGGCTCGGGTTGTCCCTCTCACAGGGAGTAGGTCCGCTTGGGGGCATTCTGTGTATGGCCACCCTCGTAAGGGGAGTAAGGCGTCTGGCAATAGATAGATAGATAGATAGGACCAGTACAAGTCAAACGGTCAACATTAGCCAAACATTCTCTGAATATAAGTTGTTTCCCTTGCCCGGACGAGTCATTTGAGACTAGTTTGACGTCTCTACCACAGTATACAGTTTGGGGTAAATATCTGTGTACTCTAATGGAGATTAATTGAAAAGGGGCTGCCAAAGCCAACATAGGCTAAACCTGTTATGGCCCTATAGCTAATTTTGATTAGACTGTGTTTATTATGGTGTGTGCCAATTTTGACACTTGTATCATGAAACACACAATTCTTCCACCTATCTGCTGCACTACCTTCACACCCAACCCTTCTCGTCCATATGCTTATCCAATTTTATCTTGAAGCTCCCTACCGTTTTTGATCCCACTATAGCACTTGGTAGTCCATTCCACCCATCTACAACTCTGTTACCAAACCAATATTTGCGTATATCTTTTCTGAAACAAAATTTATCTAATTTGAAACCATTGGTACGAGTTCTTTCGCTATCACTGAGCTTTAGTACATTTGTCATGTCCCCTTTGTTAATCCCACTAACCCACTTGAATATATATATATATACTGGGTATATATACAAGGTGTCATAAATATATATATATATATATATATATATATATATATATATATATATATATATATATATATATATATATACAAGGTGTCAAACCACAGAAATATGCAGATTTCCAAGCCACCCTAGAAGGTACTGCATTTGACTCGTTATTTTTTTAGAGTGGTTTCCCCAGGAGGCCTATATCCACTTTGAAGATGAAGGTGGGTAAATGTAGGTGGGTGAATGTTGGAGGGTGAATGTCGGTGGGTGAACGAGGGTGGGTGAATGAAAGTGGGTGAATGAAGGTGGGTGAATGAAGCCGGGTGAATGGAGAAGAGAAATGAATGAATGAATCAATGAATGAATGATTGCACATGGCTCCTGACTATAGGACACCTGCATTGTGGCTATGGAAAAGGTTGAAGCAGTTGTTGACGTCAGTGCAGAGGGCAACCGTGCAAGTCGTGCAGCGGAAGCTTGTGTCCTTGCGAATGCCGTTCATTACTTTGCAGTAATAGCAACGGAGTCGCTTCTTGGCCGGAATCCTCTGCCAAGTATGGTCCAAGGCCCTCTTCAACCGGACATGGTTCAGAACAATAGGACGGGGCCTTGGGACCACTCCAGGTCGAGGTCTCCGGACTCGCACAGCTCGTGCTGCTTCCAGTACTGGTGGCGGTTAATTGGCAGCTTCAAGAGCTGCTTCCCCATCGTCACCAGCAGCAGCTGCATCAGGTGCTAGTACCACGGGACTTGAACCAGGACATAGTTTCCCCCCGGGGCAGCAGCATCAGCAGCAGCATCATCTGGTTCTGGTGGTGGGGAGGGGACATCGAGACGTGGTGCCCTCTCAACGCCTCCACCAAGAGCAGCAACAGGAGAGGGTGGAGTGTTGTCAGGAGCAGCAGGGGCTGGGGAGTCTTAATGGTCGTCATCGGACGACCCAGATGGTCCACCGGGTTGCCGTTGCCTGCGTGCATGCCTCTGTGGCTCACGCTGGTCAGGCGGCAGATCTTGTGCTCGGTGGACTGGCCTCCCCGACATAGGCCACTCTGCATGGTTGAATTGCAGCAAGGAAGTACAGATGTGCTCCTGGAAGTCGAGGAAGGTCATCTTCTTCCTTAGCTAGCACTTCCTGTACAAGGACATGGGCGTTGAAGAGGGCCATTTGGATTAAGTAGAAGGTGATCTTCTTCGTCCACTTGACCGTCCTTCGCTGGATGGGGTAGTACTGGACCATCTGGTTAAAGTGATCCACCCCACCCATGTGTAAGTTGTAGTCTTCAACACAAACAGGTTTGAAGATCTCCCTCTGTCCACGTCGCCACCTGCCCTGTTGTTCCTTTTCATTGAAACTGACAAGCTTCGGGATGGTCTCCTGTTTATGGAAGGTGGACACCATGTTGACGATGCACTTGTCTCGCCAAAGTAGGACCATGGTTAAGCCGTTGTTCATTGCTATTGTCGCATCGCGTTCAAGCTCTTTTGCTTTAGCAATGTCGCACAACCTCTTAGGAGCTCCTCGTACAAGACGGAGGGTGCCACACACATAGATGTTGTGTGTGAGCATTTGCTGGCACAGGTCAACTGAGTTGTAATAGTTGTCCATGTACAGCTTGTACCCCTGGCCTCTGAAGGACTTGGTGAGACCCTCCACCGTCTCCTGGAGAGATCGACCCGGACCGGTGTAGACCCGAAAATCCCACACATAGCCAGTCAACGCCTCTGCCAGGATGTACAGCTTGATACCATACTTCGTCGGCTTCATTGGGTTGTAAACCTTGAATGATAGGCGACCCTTCCATCCAAGACTGCCTTCGTCAAGGGACAGATTTTCGGCGGGGATGTATGCCAGCTTGAAGCCTTCAAGTAGGTATTCCATCACCGTCCGAACCTTCACAAGCCTGTCCTTGTTCTGCCTGCAGACTGCCTTGTTGTTGAAAGCATGGCAATACTTCAACAAGGCTAGAAACTTAGTCCTACTCATTGTTCTCCGAAATACTGGGTAGTCGTGAAGGACAGTTGAACGCCAGTAGTGACTCAGAGAAGGAATCTTGGTAATGCCCATGAGGAAGTACAGGTCAAGGAATTTGGCCATTTCCTCCTCACCAAACAGGTGCCAAAGAGCGGCTGCTCCGTCAACGAACTTGGCGTAAGCATTTGTCTCCAATACCAGGAATTGCAGCATCTCCCTTGTGAAGAAGAGCTGGAAGAACGGGAGAGGAGTCACCGGCTTTGGAACCTGCATGCCAGGGGTCCCTGTGAACAAATCAGGCTGGGGGTCGAAGGGGGCGTCGGTCCAACCGGCATCACGATCGGGGAAAGGATCGCGAGCACGGCCACGACCCCGAGGACCACCACGAGGAACACCTCTGCGGCCTCTGGGCCTACCACCTGCCCCCCTACGGGGCCCAGGCCTCCGGCGTGGCATAGGTGGTAGGTCGAGGGGTTGAGTGGGGGGGGCTTCTGCATCAGATGATGCAGAAGCCGGTGAACCTGGTGCAGCACCAAGTGGTGAAAGGTGTGGAGCTGGTGAACCTGGTGCAGCTGTACCAGTTGGTGAACGGTGAAGAGGAAGCCTTTGGGGAAGAAGCTCCTCGATTGCTGCTGGAGGATTCAACGCTGTGTGTGGGGCACCTCAGCAACAAGCTGAGCACGCACTGCGGCTTCAGCAACCTCAGCACGCATTGTGGCTCGATGCTCAGGCAGAACAAATGCCGAGAGGTAGTCAACGGTGCGTCGCTGAAGGGCGACACTGCGGGGGTGACCGTTCCCATGACATGCGAAGGTGGGGTAATCAAAGTGCCCACAGCAAGTAGCGTAGCAAACAGGTATGGGCTGCGGGCTGGTGATCCTGCTGGAAGCAAGGATGAGGCACCGCCACGCGAGGTGGATGGAAGAGGTGACGTGGGAAGTTGGGGGAAGTTGGGTGATGGTAGGAGGTAATCGGTGATGTTAGGGACTGGTAGAGATGTAGATGGGATGGGATGTGGATGGAATGGATGGTGGTGGTGGTGGTGGTGGATCCGTTGGGGCTGGTTCAGCTAGTGGTGGTGGTGGTGGTGGGTCGTCTGGCGTTGCTGGGGCTAGTTCTGCTGGTGGTGGCGGTGGTGGGTCGTCTGGCGTTGCTGGGGCTGGTGGTGGATCGGCCGAGGCGTGGGCGTCGAGGCGGAGTCGTTTGGGCGGAGGTGAAGCCCAATCCTCATCTCCAGTCAACCACTTGTCCGACTCACTCTCGCTCGCCGTCTTGTCCGTCGTCAGGTCCAGCACCTCCTATACTACATCCTCCAGCTCGGAGTCCCGCAAACGTTTCTTGGTATCCCTGTTGTCCGACATGGCAGCTGGCGTATGGCGGCAGGCTGGCGCATGGCGGCAGGCTGGCGCATGGCGGCAGGCAGTAGTTAGCTTACGATGCTGAAACCAAGAAAAGGAAATAAAGGAAAAACGTAATTGACGTTGATAGTTGTCATGACGCAAGTTCACCATCACTGGATTCATATGACGTTGGTATAGTTCACCATGACGTAGTCATAGTTTTGCATTATCCGATTCCAGATGACATGAGTATAATGGATTCATGACGGTATAGTTCCGCATTTTGTAATTCAAATGGGGGAACACCATGATGTAGTCATAGTTTGGCATTATAAGAATATATAAATATAATAAAATAAATAAAAATATATATAAAATAACACTAGAAATACTCGATTATGGGCCTTGCCCTTGCTCTGGACCTAGGGGGTGGTCCCAGAGACACCCTGGGGAACAGGAACAATAAAACAAAATATATATAAATGAAATAAAATTATAAATAAAATAAAATAAAATAAATAAAAACTATAATAAATCCCAATAAATAAAAAAATAACTATATAAATACTTGATTATGGGCCCTGCCCTTGCTGTGGACCTAGGGGGTGGTCCCATGGACACTCTGGGGAACAGGAACAATAAAAACAAAAATATATAAATGAAATAAAATTGTAAATAAAATAAAATGAAATAAATAAAATAAATAAAATAAATAAAAACTATGATAAATCCCAATAAATAAGAAATAACTCTATAAATACTTGATTATGGGCCCTGCCCTTGCTGTGGACCTAGGGGGTGGTCTCATGGACACCCTGGGGAACAGGAACAATAAAACAAAATATATAAATTAAATAAAATTATAAATAAAATAAAATTAAATAGATAAAATCAATAAAAACTACAATAAATCCCAATAAATAAAAAATAACTATATTAATACTCGATTATGGGCCTTGCCCTTGCTGTGGACCTAGGGGGTGGTCCCATGGACACCCTAGGAAACAGGAACAATAAAAACAAAATATATAAATAAAATAAAATTATAAATATAATAAAATAAAATAAATAAAATAAATTAAATAAATAAAAACTATAATAAATCCCAATAAATAAAAATAGGCCTATATATAAAATAACAATAGAAATACTCTACTACATATATATACCAGGTGTCGGGAATAGGGTAATGATCCCGACAGGTTTTGGTCCAATAGGACATTTGAATTTGGCGGTATCGTATCGCTTGTACGATTTCGGCTGGTTCTTTGTGTATTGTAGTTTATTCTTAAGTTAGGTTAAATATTAACTGTAATGTATAAATATCTACATCAGCTCTAGATGTATTATGAAACCAAGTTTTGGGTTATAATTATTATGAGCCGGCAGCCATATGTAATTTCGCGAAGCGATCGGACGCCGGCCCTTTAGTCTCTCAATCAACACCATACAGTCAACATCTCCTCCCCCGGCTCTGACTCAACCCACAGTTCACCATGTGCTACAACTAATAACAATAATAACAACAGTCCTACATCACCAGTCCTCTAAGCTAAGTTCATTGTATCGATATTGTACTTTGTGAACATTCCTACATGTCATGCAATTGAACTAGCCGTGCGTGGGGGACTGGATTACACCCATCGACGAATACCTCGTTGGTAATTATATAACTATTTGTTGGGATATATCATGTACCAGTGATGTAATTTAACCTTTATATAAATTCCCGACAAAAATTGGTCCTTCGTGCCCTAAAGCTTCCTTACCGTAGTACCGTTTTGTTTGCTTCCTTGACGCTTGTGGGCTTACAAACGGCTGCCGCCTCGCGCGTTGTTGGCCGACTGCCGTTCCCTAGTTTACACCCAGCTTCTTCCCTCATGTTTTTTACCATTTAGACGCCGTCTCTATCTTTTTTGGGACTAGTTTCCAGGTTTTTTTGGGCGTGTGATCCTTGGCGTTTTTTTGGTGGGTTAGCTGGGCTGGAGATTGGGGTTGGGGTAATTTCGTCGGGCGCCATTTCGCGCTCATAGGCTAGGCTAGGCAGTCTAGGCCTGCAGGTGTCTGTGGTGGCTTTTCATTTCGCTTTGGTGGTGGATTAGATAATGCTAGACTGGGAGTCTGATATAATAGGTATTGTTTCCTATGAGTGCTGGCTTTAGTTAAAAGCGGCACGACATACCTGAGAACTGGAGTTGATTGAGTAAATCCTAGTCTGTGTGCCATTGAGAGTAGAGCATGCACGAATGAGGGCTTTTTGCCTATACCATTCTGCACTGTTCTAGTCTCGATTGTTTGTCTTTGAGGTACGCCAGGAGAACGCTTAATACTTCGGTATTAAGGTTTCTCAAGAGAGCTACCCTTCATTATAACGTAATATTTGACACACAGACTTGAGATTTGCACTAGGCTATGCAGCATGCCATGCGCACCAGTATCTCGTATCATTGACTCTAGCTAGACTTTATCAATCATAGTAGACATTAAGTATATTAACCTAATTACTCTTTTTATGCATACCCATTTATGATTACACAAGCATTTCGCAGCCTAGTTTGATGTATTGAGACACAAACGACTTAGGCTCTTTTTGTTGATAGGAATACTGCATTGTGGCGATTATTATTAGTGTTGTAGTGTTTAGGATATTCTTGGCTCCGACGGCATTATATATTCTGCCTTTTTGTGTGCATAGCCTGCACGAGCATTGTTCCACAGCCTGCCTTTTTGGGTTCCATTTCCGATCCGAGCATCTTTACAGCATCTAACATTTAAAGAAGATTCCTTGTTAGTGTTGAAGGACTTTAGTGCACTTTCTTTCATGCAGGAGTGCCTGACATTTATTGATTAAAGTAACGTAAGCTGTAACTTCTCTTACCACCTTACTTTGTATACCATAACCAAGCACCTTCGGTTATAGGTAGTAATAGGCTGTTTTCACATAACATTAAGCCTAGAGTAGACGCACATTTATTGAGAGTTTGATAGCCTATTATTGCATATAGAACTCTGTAGAGTATTTGTGTTCTTTGTTCACTGGGAATATACTTCAGAGGTTGGAGCTAGCGCTTTCCGTTGTAACATTTATGCCATTACTAGTCCAATGAATAAGAGCCCTGATATATTTGAACCCCAGTCGTAACAAATGGCGACCTTACCTAGGATTTGGTGAACCTACATTTATTAGCAGGGAACATTTGTTGTTTTGGAGAATATTTTGCGGTGATCAGCAAGAATATTTTTTTTTTGCAACATAGTATAGCCCCTTGAGTATTTCCGAGAATTTTTGTGTGTATATCGAGGTATAAGAGTTTGTGGGGTGCTTCTTTTCTGAATATTGTGGTGAGAAATTTTTGTGAGCATCATGTCTTATACCGGATCAGAGGAGAATGGAGACACAGTACGTCATGTCGAAACGGAGGAACAGCAGCATAATGAAATGGTTAATCGGGTGAACTGTGAGGAGGATGCTAGGATATTTTTGCAATGGCCTGGTTACTGCCGAGCAGTTGGAGGGTATGGAGCGGTACGGTCTTCAATGCCTGGCCACAGCTATCGGTCATGCGGGTACGAGCAGCATGACCAAGGATAACTTGATAACGTGTGTACTGGGCAGGGTGACTGGTGAGCGAGATGGGTTGAGTGCTCAGAGCCCTTCGGCCATGCTTCCCCTACACTCTACTCCCAGCCATCGCAGTAGTTTGCCGACCCCGGGTACGCTTCCACAGTTGGGTGGTGACTGGCAGGGGGGGTTGCCCCTGGGGGGACCACCGGTAATTTCAAACATTGTAGCACCTTCACCTCCTCAAGGGTTATCTCCAGAATTATTGCTTCAGCTCGAATTAGCTAAGCTTCAGCAGCAACAAAGGGCATGTGAGCTTCAGCAGCAATTAGAATTAGCCAGTTAAGAAGAGAGAAAAACTATCAGTCAAGCAAAAATCCAAGCTGAGTCGACTAGGTACTGTGCCGACATGGACGTAGAGAAGTCGCGAGTAGAGGCAACGGGACAGCGACTTGGGGCTGGGTAACCGTGTTCATGAGCAGTCTCTCTCGCACTTATTGAAACTGGTTCCGGTGTTTGATGAGAGTGGTGTAACAAAATTGTTCACACGCTTTGAGAAGAAGTGCCAGGAACACCAGGTGGCCAGAGAATAAATGGGCAGCACTTGTATCCTCTAGATTAATAGGCAAGGGTCTTAAAGCCTACGATGCGTTACCTTTGGAGTTATGTATTGTGTACGAGGATCTCAAGGAGGCTGTCCTGAGGGCTTATGAATTGCAACCAAGAAACGTACCGTTTGAAGTTCCGGGGTGTAACTAAGGGAAGAGATAGCACCTTTTTGGAACACGCCCGGGACTTGTCCGATGCTATGTGGAACTGGCTCCGATCGGAGAGAAGGTCACAACATTTGATGAAATTAAGCAGTTAATGATGTTGGAGCAGTTCTTTAAGAGCACGGGCGGTGATCTAACTTTGAACTTGAAGGAGAAAAACCCAAGAACTCTAGTCGAAGCAGCAGACATGGCTGAACGACGGCTGTCGTTGATTCGGGGTTGCGGGTCCTCACAGAAGTACGATGTAAGTGCTAAGGACCGTTATCCTCCCCCTCCCCGTAACAATGACACATTTAAACAGAAGAGCCATGAAACTAAAACTGAATCCAAACCTTACACCACACCGTATGTGAAAAGTCAGGGGCCTTTTACATCACAGTATAAGCCAAAACCAAAATTTATGTGTTTTAGTTGCCACCAGGAGGGGTCATAAGGCAAATGAGTGCCCTAGTCGACCTCCTCCGGCAGCCGTGTCTTTTGCTCACGGCATTGGAGTGTTCAAGAGGACATCAGAGTTTGTTAGAGGCATTTCTTCCGAGGTAAATACACTGCCAGTGCAGAAGGATCCGGAAGGCTTATTCCCTGTCCGTGATGCCTTTAGTGACCACAGGGGGACTCGGTTGTGTGGAGTGGGGGGGGTAGAAGACATGAGGTGAGAATTTTGCGTGACACTGGAGCATCGCAAACACTGTTGAGAAATTGCACTGGTAAACCTGTCAATACGGCGCGGGGTGGTTGTGGTTCTGGGAGTTAATGCGACAAGGTCATACCCGCTTGTGAGAATGAAGGTGGAAGTTGATGGTGTGACTCGTGACCTGGATGTAGGGATTATGGAGAAGTTACCTGTTGGGGGCGTCGACCTCCTTCTCGGCAACGACTTTGCGGGACCTACTTCTGAGGCTCCACCCTTGGTCGTTGCCGAGAAGCCGGCCGACGTGAGTAGGGAGGAGCAGGAGTGGGTTGAGAAGTGTCCGGGGCAGCCTATGGCGTGTGTTGTCACCGGAGATCTGGTCAACAATCTTTAGATCAGCGGAGGAAGGGTACCGAGAAGGGGTTGAAAGTTGATGCGGTTGAGAGTTTAGTATCAGCGGACATTCTCGGGGACTCAGTATTAGGACCAAATATCGAGTCTGAAGAAGACCCAGTAACTGTTGTGGAAAAGGCAGAGGATGGGCTTAAAAAGACGATGAGACAGCAACGGTATGCAGAGAGAGAGCAACGGGAGGCCAAATTTAATGTAGGAGGGGGGCATGAGTTGTTTCGCAAACACTTGGATAGGCTTGCTCCTTCGGACATTCGTAAGTTGAAATTGGAAGACCCGGAGGTTCTTGAATGTGAGTTAAAGGAGGACAGTGTTGCACAGTTGGGAGGTGTGGCAACAAGGTACCCTGACGCGTACCCTATGAGAAATGGGTCGGCGAAGACGGTGGTCCGAGGTTTGCTAGTGTGTTTTTCCCGGTATGGTTACCCGCAGGAGATTCATGTTGTTTTGTTTACTGCACGGGAGGTACCTGGGGAATGTTTGGGATTCAGCCCTAATGAGCTCGTCTTTGGACACCGTGTCAGAGGGCCTCTCCATATGGTTAAAGAAATATGGGAGGGTGCAGAAAAACCTTGTTCTATGCTCAAGTATGTCCTCGACAGTCGGGAACGGATGTTGCGCAGTCTGGAGTTGGCTGGCCGTAATTTGACTAGCTCTCAGGCCCTCATGAAGGACAGGTACGACCTCAAGGTTAAACTCAGGGAGTTTCACGTGGGTCAGGAGGTGTTGATTCTACTGCCCCTTGTAGGTCACCCCTTATCCGCGAAGTACACTGGTCCTTATAGGGTGGTTGAGAAGCTATCGGACCTGGATTACTTGGTAGCCACTCCAGACAGACGGAAGCGCAATCAGTTATGTCATGTTAATCCCATGAAGGAGTATGGGAGGCACCCCCCTGAGCCTCTCACTGTGCCTGTGATGACGTTTAGCAGTCAAGGTGGAGAAGGAGAACGGGACAGTCAAGCTCAGGTGGAGGATAATTGGAAGGATAAGAAGTTTAATTGGGCGCCTGAGTGTGAGAAGGTGTTTAGAGAAGTAACCTGTTGCCACCTGTTGTGCACTCACCCGATCCTCAGGGCCCCTGACTTTAGCCTACCTTTCCAACTAGCAACGGAGGCTAGTGGTGTGGGGGCTGGTGCCATCCTTGTGGAAAAGGACGATGATGGGCTGGAGCATCCTGTTAGTTTCTGCTCGGAGAAGTACAATTCGGCCCAAGGGAGCTGTTCTGTTGTCGAGGAGGAGCTGCTGTCGGTTGTACTTGCTCTGAGGCATTTCGAGGTCTGTGTTCCAGCCTATGGTCCGGTCGTTGTAGTTTACCCAGATCATCACCCTCTCAAGTTCTTGGACCAGTTTCACAATCGGAATATGAGGCTGACCAGGTGGTCACTAAGGTTATTGGTATATAACCTGGACATACGCCATATTGCCGGTTGTGGGCAACTTGGTTGCAGATGGTCGTTCAAGGGTATATGATCCTGGGTAGATTGACACACGGGTAGCCTCCTGCTTTAGTTTGAATAGTATTTTGCGCTTGGTGCTTGTTGGCTCGCGGTTGTAGCCCAGTGTATTGGGTCGTAAAGCAGGAGTTGAGCGTTTGGTATAGAAGAAAAAACTAGGCTTGCCCCTATAGTGCAGCCGAAATAAACAAATTAAAAACATAAACATCAAATAAAAAACTTTCTTTGATAGTTGAATTTTTTCAGTATGTTATAGCAGTAATTCTGAGTTGCACTCCTCTCAGAATGCTGGGCTAGAGAAGCTCGCTCTTGAGGAGCATAACTACATATAATTTAACCTATTGTGTTGGGAGGGTTATAATTTTGAGAAAAAATGTTTTGTTGAAGAACTGTGCCAGATATTTTACTGCCGCTGGGTGATGGGAAGTGGAGATATAGCATGGGTTCTAACCATCAGATTTTTGTGAGCCTTGGGGCTCTGAGAAAAATCTTGGGGGGGGGTGTGACGTTGACCACTCCGTTAGAACTGCATGGCTTGTCCTACAGTGACTCGCTAGGATCGCCAGGGCAGTGGATGGGGCTACAGTTTATGTATTAGAGTGTGCTTTATTTCATATGAAAGCTCGTGTCATGGGCAGTCCAGAAAGGCTCTTTGTTTTCGCCCATGTCAAGGCTTTATATATCTAATTGGTAAAGTATATGTTTTGTCATTAACTAGTAATGATAGGATCTGGGAGTGAGAGAGGGAGTAGAACGGAGTGAGAGGGGGGCGCGCAGTGTTTTTTGTCCCGCTCGATGACGTCACGGCTGGCTGCCTCGCGGGGGGTTGGTGGAGAGGGGTCCTTACCATGCTGAGCTCCCTTGCTAGTGGTTGGACGACTTGCAACCGCTAGTTTCCCACGCGGCTCGAGCTAGTGCGAGTATATATACTGGGTCCTCGCCACTCTCTCCCTCAGATCTGGTTTATAGAATGCATCCATCTTTATCCCTTGCAACCTGTCCCCGCTCTTACCTGAGAATCTTTTCCTCTGCCTATCTCTCTCATTTTCCATATCTTTCACCACCTTTATTAACATTATATCCCCTCTGGTTAACTCTGCAAAATCAGCTTCATGCTGGCCAGTTGTATTGTGTGTTAAGGTCTGATATAATCTGTGTATGTTAGTTGTTAAGATAAGTGGATCACGAAACATTGGTTGGCTTTCATATTGCTGCTCCTATAATTATTAGTGTTCTGCTGGATTGGATAATGCTAGACTGGGAGTCTGATATAATAGGTATTGTTTCCTATGAGTGCTGGCTTTAGTTAAAAGCGGCACGACATACCTGAGAACTGGAGTTGATTGAGTAAATCCTAGTCTGTGTGCCATTGAGAGTAGAGCATGCACGAATGAGGGCTTTTTGCCTATACCATTCTGCACTGTTCTAGTCTCGATTGTTTGTCTTTGAGGTACGCCAGGAGAACGCTTAATACTTCGGTATTAAGGTTTCTCAAGAGAGCTACCCTTCATTATAACGTAATATTTGACACACAGACTTGAGATTTGCACTAGGCTATGCAGCATGCCATGCGCACCAGTATCTCGTATCATTGACTCTAGCTAGACTTTATCAATCATAGTAGACATTAAGTATATTAACCTAATTACTCTTTTTATGCATACCCATTTATGATTACACAAGCATTTCGCAGCCTAGTTTGATGTATTGAGACACAAACGACTTAGGCTCTTTTTGTTGATAGGAATACTGCATTGTGGCGATTATTATTAGTGTTGTAGTGTTTAGGATATTCTTGGCTCCGACGGCATTATATATTCTGCCTTTTTGTGTGCATAGCCTGCACGAGCATTGTTCCACAGCCTGCCTTTTTGGGTTCCATTTCCGATACGAGCATCTTTACAGCATCTAACATTTAACCTCTGAAGTGCGCACGGGGGTAATTGAAAACCTCCCCCTGTGCTGACGTATTTGAGGTTTTTCGTCACTAAAATATTCATTGTACCATTAATAGCATTAATAATTATCCATATGCGCCTATTATGGGTTGATTATAAAGGTATTAACCTGAAACAACAATAAAACAAGTGAAAACAGCGTTTGGATGGTCAAAATCGGAGATATAGCCCGCGAGTTGTATAATGTATGGGTGAGGCAAGCTACCTTCCCGCCAATTTTCCCCAAGGCCACTGCGACACAGTCGATCGATACTCTCTCTCTCTCTCTTGCACTCGATTGCTATCAGTGATGACAACACCCTGCTTGCAACTCGCTAATGTTAGCACGAAAATATACCTCAGAATAAGGGAATAATAGGGAAAATAGGTGATAACTGAGGGATAGGAGGAAAGTGGGGAAGGAGGGGAGGTAGAGGACTGAGATTTTGCATGGCCCAGGGAAAAAAAAAAAAAAAAAAAAAAAAAAAAATTCGATGTCAAAAGTTGATTTTTAATTTTACTTACTCAGGAGAGTCTTCCCGCAGTCCGCCGGGGGAACTCTTAAGAGTCTTCCCGTAGCTCCCGGGTTAAAGAAGATTCCTTGTTAGTGTTGAAGGACTTTAGTGCACTTTCTTTCATGCAGGAGTGCCTGACATTTATTGATTAAAGTAACGTAAGCTGTAACTTCTCTTACCACCTTACTTTGTATACCATAACCAAGCACCTTCGGTTATAGGTAGTAATAGGCTGTTTTCACATAACATTAAGCCTAGAGTAGACGCACATTTATTGAGAGTTTGATAGCCTATTATCTATTATTGCATATAGAACTCTGTAGAGTATTTGTGTTCTTTGTTCACTGGGAATATACTTCAGAGGTTGGAGCTAGCGCTTTCCGTTGTAACATTTATGCCATTACTAGTCCAATGAATAAGAGCCCTGATATATTTGAACCCCAGTCGTAACACTACTTATGATAGTTATGCTCAGCAGGTATATGGTTTATTGACAGTTACTGACGATGTGGAAGAAGAAATGTCGGCAGATCTTGAGTACTTTGAGGACGTTAATACAGCCTTAGCCAGACTATCTTCCACTCAAGAATCAACCTCTGTTAAGGATACCGGTACACCAAAGGCGACTGGTTTTAACCTGCCGAAGCTTACTTTGCCTACCTTTTCCGGGGATTTGGCTACCTGGACTGGATTTTGGGATATTTTTGAGTGTTCCGTCCATCATAATAAAACACTCACATCCATCCAAAGGTTCACATATCTCCGTGGTCAATTGAAAGGGGAGGCATTGAAGTTAGTCGATGGGTACAAGCTAGAAGCTACCAGCTACGAGTCTGCAGTGGAGTTGCTGAAGAGAACTTACGGGAGAGTGGAAGTCATCAAGACCGCTTTAATTACCAAATTCTTCACACTAGATCCTCCATCCTATGATGTGGCGGACCTAAAGGAGTACTATGCCTCCTTTGAGAGCCTCCTCCGATCTATGGAGACAATGGCCGTCACCAAGGAGGAGATATTTAGTGTGAATATCTTGAATAAGATACCCTCTCCCCTAAGGGAAATCTTACGACGACAACTAAGCGACTCTCCACTAAACTTGGAAGCGTTGGTGCAGGTGTACCAGACTGAAGTCTTCAATATGGAGAGTACTGGACACTACCGACAAGTGGAGGTGTCGCCATCTACTGCAGCTTTCCCGGTACAGACTTCTCCTAAACAGAAAAGGCCAATATCATTAGGTTTTAAGTTGTGCAGTGTCCACGGTCATCTGTGGTATCAGTGTCCTAAGTATCCTAAGGCTACACAGAAGATTGGCAAGGCTAAATCGCTTAAGTTATGTACCAGCTGTCTGGCAAGAGACCACTTCAACAGTACTTGCACCAATTCCTACATCAAACCTTGTAAGTATTGCAAGGGGAAACATTGGTTTTCCCTTTGCACCCAGTCTGATCGGCACGACGGCAAAGAAAAGGGGAGAACCCCCAAAGAGTCACATGAGAAAAGTAAGAGCGAGGGTGATAAAGTATCTGCCATGTCCATTGCTTCTCGAGAATGTCAATTGCTTCCTACTATGATGCTGCCAGTAGTGGGGAGTAATAATAATACTATAATGACGCGCACCTTACTTGACCAGTGCTCACAGAGGTCATTCGTTCTGCGGTCATCATTACCCCAGCTCAAGTGTACCAGCAAGGGTCAAGAGAATTTGCGTCTCCATGGTTTCACTGGTGAAATAGATTCCAGTGACTATGATATCGTGGAGATTTCCTATGTTTGTAGAAGAAAGGTATGTCCCATCAAGGCTGTTGTGGTCGACACACTACCCAGTTTCTATATAGCATCAGAGATTCAACCACATTTGAAATATCTCAGAAGCAAGGGGTATAAACTGGCTGATGATCAACTCTCTGCTAACAATGGTATTATGCTACTGGTCGGAGCTGATTATTACTACGACCTGGTTCACCCTGGATATCGGCGGGTAGATAAGCTAATAATGCTCCCCACGATCCAAGGTTATGCCATTTCTGGATCCTATGCCACTTCCTCTCAAGACACAC
>JBAKBP010028610.1:0-28327 GCA_037953745.1 Lithodes maja | reverse complement strand
CTAGGTGATAAGTTGGGATCAGATACTTGCAAAATCTTAGTTGCCCTGCACCATCTCACTGGTTGTGATTCCACAAGTAAATTTGGTACAAAGGCTGCTGCACTGAAGGCAGATCCGGTGCATTATCTGATTGATTTTGGAAAGGAATTGAACTGTATTAACTTCATCTTGGTGGAAGAGTTCCTTGTGAATGTGTACAAATCAGGAACCTCATGCAGAACAATGGATGAATTACGGTACTACCTCTACCACCACAGCAAGAAGACAATTTTGGAACTGCCTCCCACCAGCCGATCAGTCAAAGGTCATGTCCTCAGGGCATTCTTTGGGACATATCTACAGCTACACTGCCTAAGCAATCCTCAACTGGATCCCAGAGACTTTGGTTTCATTGAAGAAGATGGCATTCTTCAACCGGACCATCTTCAAGTCTTGCTACCGGATGACTTTGCAATGCCCTGTAAATGTACCTCCTGCTCTACTAAACGCTGTGTCTGCAAACAACTAGATATGAAATGCTGCCCTTACTGCAAATGTCAGGTGAAAGGATGTCAAAACCTAGGCCATTAATGTGACACATCACAGAATACATTTCCAACTGTATCCCCGGCTCACCCCTCTCCCCAAAAGTAGGTCATTCATTAATGTGACAACAAATAATTGAAATCTGCATTGAAGATATATATGCAATGTGTGATTCTGTGATACAGAGTGTTTTGATAGAACTTTAGCTGACTCAGTAGTACCATAATTATATAACCAATACATAGCTATTATTGGTATATCATTCGCAAACTTCATATTATTGTACTGGACGCCAAGGGGTTAAAATACGTAATCAACTTTTCCAACTAATTTTAAAAACTTGCCTATGGTGTACCTAACCAGAATATAAAAGCATTAAAAGTTCAATCCATTTACCTATTTTTCACAAATATCTAAATTTGAAAAGTCATAAATTTTAGTTCCTCATCAGAAAAGGTCATACTTTGACCTCTTGTGACCTTGGGTATTGACTAATCTTATTGTGTTTGTATCCATTGAATAGATAATTCTTTAAGCTTTATTTTGAGTGGTGAAAGAGCTCTGTAGACCATTTCATTGCCGAGTTATTGCAATTTATGTAACCGTCACACGTAAAAAAAGGAGTTATTTTGATTTCATTAAATTCAGCGAAAATCCCGAATAACACGATAACTGCCGGGTTTCGGGATGTCTACCCTCGCTATAAAGGTGTCCCAGTGGACCCTCTAACTAAATCAAGCGGGTGATTTTCTGGCCCTTTCATGCATGCAAACACCCCTTGGCTCCTGGACTAATAGGCCTACAGGGATTAGGCTACATTGATGCTGACTTGTACAGTCGTCAGGATTAATTTGCTTCATTTTCCCTGTTAGTAGCACTGCACGGTGGAGAGGTATCCCCTCCACCTCCTCTCCTTGTTGTTCCCATACCCCCACCTAAACGCTCCCATTTTCTCTCTGACCCCAGAACTACACCCACCCTCCCTTCTCTCGCTCTCACCCAGCTAAGAGCTACTTCTGGGACCTCACCGATTAAATTTATTCTGAACACCTAATGAAGGAATTAAGTATTTCACACACATCTCTCAACCACCATCTGCACATTAATTATATGAACTAAACAAAACCTAACCTGAAGCTGCTAATTACTACCGTTACTAGTAAGGGTAACTGTATAGTGATATGGATATACCAGGTATGAGGGGTAGAAATACACACTTGTATAATTATATATAAGGTTTAATAAGATTATTTGGTTATACACGAAGCTGTTATACAGAGTGGTATTGTAGTAGAAGAATAATTGATCAGTTCAATAATATAACTCCTGTAGTTAATCTGGGATTTAATAAATGGGTGTTATATAGTTATTTAGTAATTATTCTTAACAGGTGTGAATTCAAATAATCTTGAAAGTTATTTCAAGAGAATAAGCTTGAATAGGCGTGAAGCTTTCAATAGTATTATGTGGAGTAGATACCCTACGTCTTGCCATTACTCAGGGAGTATTTAACGCAATTTGCTATGTTTTAACCCATATTGCTACATAGCCATAGTGAACGCCCCCCTTAACTTGGTTACAAAACAAGATACCTGATCAAATAACCTTATGGCAAGGTGTTAAGGGTAAGGTGACAACATTAATAAGTCCTTCCCTAATGTATGGGTGAGCGTAAGTGTTGAGGGCATGGGATGATGGGAACTTTAAAATAAGACCCTCCCTAATGGATAGATGAGCTTAAAAGTACCAGAGGGGTTGTTAATTAAAATAGGGCATATATATTGGTTATCAACCCTTCAGGATTATTAAGCTTGTTTAGTGTTTATGTCAAGTAGTATTTTCAAGCCTGGAGCCTCTTTTTTGAAAACCCCAGTACCTTGGCCAAGGGTAGTTCGTGTCCCGTTTATATACAGTAGTTTTACATTATGGCCAATTAGGAAAACAATATGGCCTAATGATTTGGTAGATAGCTCCGTTAAGAGGATGAGTGTTGAGTTAGTGTAATGAAGTCACATGGCCGACTCACTGGGCACATTCTCGGCAATAATTCATAGCATTTATTGAAAAATTGGCTGTTTACACTTAATGAGTCCTGAACTGTCTGGAAGCAGAGAGATTTGTGGTGAATATGATTAAGCAAATTGTTTGTTCTTGTATACGGTGCTAATAAGTAGTGATATTAGTAATAAATAATTGTATAAATAGAAATAATTTTATAAAAAGAAATAATTCAAAATACTTGAATGGTTTACTTTGTGTGTTCATTGATGGGAGAGACTCATGGTGGAATTGACACAAACGGTCCTCGTTGTCTCAAGCGTGTTACGTAGCCCAGACTGAGCCATTACAACGATGAAAATGAAATACAATTTCACGTGGGTTAGTTTGGCAGCTATATTAGAGTATGATACAGTACTAAACCATCAGTACATCGGTATGAACCTTTCAGGGGCCAATGGTAAATGTATCGGTATGAATCACTCGAATCATAATATGTAAGGTGTTCGGCAAACATCCCCCCCATCCCCCCTCCGTGCTGTCTCTCTCTCTCTCTCTCTTTCTTTCTTTCAAATTTAGTAAAGCTAATACTTGACTCTGCCTATGATACATTACATTCCTTCATTAGGTGTTTGGAAAACAACAATTGGTGAGGTCCAGAAGTAGCCCTTAAAACCCGGCAAGCGCGATAGGCCTCACGGAAGGCTTCCTATAGGGAACGCGATAGGCCTCACGGAAGCAAGACCATAAAAAAAGCTTTCCAAAAAAAAAAAGGGCCTATCAAAAAAAAAAAATTTGTCTCTAGGTGAGATAATTCCCCTCCAGTACTCATCCATGTAAATCTCACCCACCCCCCTCCCCTCCTTCCCCACCTTATTCCCCCCTCCCTCCCCTCCTCAATTATCACCTATTTTCCCTCTTATTATCATCATTTATCGGTTATTTTTCTCTCCCGTGATAATGTAGCACAAGTGGGTTGCAGAAAAGATCGATATGTAACACCCAGACACCAGCCCACACCGCCCCGCTCGTCTCAGTTACCTCACAGACAGCGAGAGAGGAGGGTTGCCTGTAGCTCTCTCTCGCCTGACATTACGACCGGGTGGCCAATATCTTCGTTTTTCACCACCCATATGCTTTTCCCACTTATTTTAGCACTCTTGAAGGTTCATATTTACATCATATATGTAAAATAAAAGCATACCGAAAACAAATAATGGTCTATATTGTAAATATAACGAATTCTGTCAGAATCCAAGGCTAGAAATACACAAATAACTACCCTAGCCCCTAGGTCTATTTAGCGCTTACCAGGTAACTGGGTGAGAGCGACAGAAGGGAGGGTGGGTGTAGTTCTGGGGTCGGAGAGAAAATGGGAGGGTTTCGGTGGGGGTATGGTAACAACAAGGAGAGGAGGTGGAGGGGATGCCTCTCCATCGTGCAGTGCTACTAACGCCTGAGTCCAGGGAAACTGAAACGAATTAATCCTGACGACTGTACCATTACAGATGCTTCAGAGTTTCCACTGTATATCCGCCTGTTATTATCTCTGCTATATGTATATTTGTGGATGAATGTGTTTATTTGTATCTCTTTTACCTACCCACCGAATCCATTGACACATAAATAATCCCCTTTTGAATTGCCTAACTAAAAAATACCCGTTCACTCAAAGAATACCAATATCACATACCTTTCCCAATCGACTTCCTAGTCAAGAGTTCAGTGTAATAAAAGTATTATCCTTGAATGCATGTTCAATTACAAACACGATTGATGAACTAAAATGCCTTGCGTTAACCAACAAAAATAAACTTAAATAGTGTAGCAGAAACTTGTCTTGATTTTGTTTGTATAGATATATCATTTCCGAGTATCATTTCGACTCATACAAGTTGTTTTCACAAAGATAGATGTAATGGAGCATTGAGGGTTTGTTGCAACTGTTATGCCGGGTTGTAATCCAACTCGCTTCCGTATGGTATCTTTATCAACCCGGGGTTCGGATATTTAGATTTTGAATATGCTCGACAGGAACACATCTAACTTCATGAATATGATAAGTATTTACTCAATCGGGCAATCAACAACACAATAAACACACAGTATAGATTACACTCATATTTCTTCAATTTGCATAGAGTACAAGTTAGGGGGTAGTAACTCCACTATTATATAGAGTACAAGTTAGGGGGTAGTAACTCCACTATTATATAGAGTACAAGTTAGGGGGTAGTAACTCCACTATTATATAGAGTACAAGTTAGGGGGTAGTAACTCCACTATTATATAGAATAGCAAGTTAGGGGGTAGTAACTCCACTATTATATAGAGTACAAGTTAGGGGGTAGTAACTCCACTATTATATAGAGTACAAGTTAGGGGGTAGTAACTCCACTATTATATAGAGTACAAGTTAGGGGGTAGTAACTCCACTATTATATAGAGTACAAGTTAGGGGGTAGTAACTCCACTATTATATAGAATAGCAAGTTAGGGGGTAGTAACTCCACTATTATATAGAGTACAAGTTAGGGGGTAGTAACTCCACTATTATATAGAATAGCAAGTTAGGGGGTAGTAACTCCACTATTGTATAGAGTACAAGTTAGGGGGTAGTAACTCCACTATTAAATAGAATAGCAAGTTAGGGGGTAGTAACTCCACTATTATAATTATAGAATAGCAAGTTAGGGGGTAGTAACTCCACTATTATATAGAGTACAAGTTAGGGGGTAGTAACTCCACTATTATATAGAATAGCAAGTTAGGGGGTAGTAACTCCACTATTATATAGAGTACAAGTTAGGGGGTAGTAACTCCACTATTATATAGAGTACAAGTTAGGGGGTAGTAACTCCACTATTATATAGAGTACAAGTTAGGGGGTAGTAACTCCACTATTATATAGAATAGCAAGTTAGTAGAACATGTGACTGAAGAGAGTTGAATAAGGTTTACTCTCTTGTGAATTTCAGTTGGTCACTTACACAAAACTTGAAAAGAGAAAATACGCAATGATGGACAGATACACATATACACAACAAGAATCATTGACAACAATACATATTATGCGAGCCAAGTGTCTAACGCGAAGTATAATTTCAAAGACAAGGTAAGGCAATGGGGCCTATCACTCATAGTCCATGAGCCAAGACCCGAATTTTGGGATATCGGTACCACCCGGGGTGACTAATTCTCTTAGTGTTTTTAGCTTGCTACATGTCTCTAGTTTATGTTTTGATATGATAGCCCTTGCACATTGGTAGCTTAATGGTCGTTATCACTTCTTGAATAGACATACCCTACCGAAAATTCCGAAATTTTTTAAAATGTCAAATTTGGGGACAGGAATGCCTAAATGTCAACAAAATGCAATAGTAATTGTCACATTTAATACAAGTCCTGTAAATACACACTAAGCATGCCATGGGCTTGTACATACTATTATGGCAAATTACTACTCCTAAATATCATCTACATCAGACTCGGAATCTGACTGTTGTGCCACCGGCTCTTCTTCAATAGCCTTGTTCTGACATGTCTGTAACCTGCACATGTCCGTGCATTTTAGACCATTGCTGAGGCAAGTACACTTAGGGAGTTCGCATGACCACACACACTTGCAAGACAGTAGCTGCATAACAGCATCTGGTGCTGGTGAGCCTCGCATCCAGTTGACGGCAAGCTTACCGTCCTCATCTGTCATCCAACCGCAGTCTGTTGGGTTCGCAACAAATGGCTGGCTCTGAAGACTTCTCCTCCAGATCGCAGCTGGTAGTTTGCACGCAGTGCATGCATGAAGAGGCAGTCCTCACAAGGAGGGAGTTGACTTGACTCTACCTCTCCACGTCTTGCACAGAACAGCTCATACCGAAGCTTGTTTACCTTAGTTGTGTGGGTAGATGGTAGGTACATGTGGCAGGTGATTTCCTGTAGCTTCTCAAAGAGTTCAGGAGACACTTCCATGAGCGTCCAAGTTCGTGAAAAGCATCTGGTATGTCTTGTCCATCTTCACCTGCTTGAGTGTCGTCATCTTCCCTCGGCCAGCGAATGCACTGACGGTATCACAGCCTGTAAAGGCATGCATACCAATCAATGAATCACACACGCTGCCTCCCAGTGTGCGGCTCAGTGTGGTGATATCCAGGAATCTTGTCCGGTTCTTCGTCCCGCACTTCTGGAACAGATGGGATGGGATCTTGTGGCACATGCCAAGACACAACACCATGACGTCTGTATCTTCTGCAGTGATGATGACAGACTTGTTCCCAGATTCTGCTGCATTGAAGTGCATGGAGAAGAAGGCGTGTGTCTGCTTCTTCTTGAGTTGACTTAAGCTCAGGAGCCTCTTCCCACTGCTCTTTGGTGATCTTGAAGCAGCGCTGCTCACATGTGACATACAGCTCCTGTCCTTGAGCTTCTCCCTGTGCTGTGGTGCCTTCCATTCTTCTACCAAGAACTTGATAAGACTTGCCTTGTTGGAGGAACTACCGAGTAACTTTCTCCACTTGCTGGATGTTGTGCCCAGGTTGAATGTTCTTGAAATGAATTCCTGTGCCTGCACTTCTTTTGGCTCGTTCTGCATCCTTGATGGATGTCTCCTTGTAGATATCAAACACAACATCAATGCGCCTGCTCTTAGCACCTTCATGAACAGCGTGACTCAGTGCTGTACCTGCAAGCTGTGAAAAAGTTTTGTCGTTTCCCTTCAGTTTGTGGACCAGGCTCATCCCATCAATTATGGTAGCAGAGGGCTCGGGTATCACTTCTGCAGGAGAAACATTCCTCTCTAACTCCTTTGCTAGGGCAGCCTTGTTGGTCTTGCGGAGAGACCCATCACCGCTGGCAAGTGCCCAAGGCAAAGGCCCAAGGGGATGAGCCAAGACATCACTCATTTTGAGCTTTCTGTTCTCGGCAACAAGGATCATCTGGCCAAATAGGTTCCTGTCAGCCTTTAAGATAGCCTCCTTGGCATGGTCTTGTGAGCGTGGCTTCATTCTGATGTTAGTGAACGTTCTCAGTTTCGTCTTCGTCATCGTGTCATGAAACTGTATAGTTGGCGTATCGATCTCCAGGCGCTCTTCCTTGAAGGCTTGATATGCATCCTCTCCTATTCTGTAGGCCCCTAGAAGGTCTTTGACAACTTCTGGTGGTGCCATAGTCGCAGTTGACAAACTGACAAGATCTTCTTGCTCTGCGTTGAAGGGGTTCAACCAGCTGGTCTCCATCAGTTGAACTAAAGATTGGACATCGGCCTCATCTCTTCTAATCCTGGCCATCTGTAGGTCTGGGTGGCTGAAGTCAGTATACTTTTGGCCTACTACCATAGTCCTGAGCTGCCTTAAGTACCTGCTGCGATACTCCGATGTCAGGTAGTACCTGGCGACAGCTCCGCCTTTCAGGCTGAAGCCTTTTGTGCCCCCTGGTGTCTGGGTGTCTTTGTTGATCGTCTCTTCGATTGTCTGGTCCACAGGGATCCGTCCAAAGGGATTCTTGCTACCGATCTGGACCGAAAAGCCACCTTGCATGAAGTGTTCATGGACCTCTGGGTGTTCAATGGGCAGTCGAGACATCAAGGCATAGTAGTAGGTTAGGAACCGGGCATAGTTCACTTTGTCATAGGCAAAACACCACGGTATCATCTGTCGGATTGCTCCTAGGTGGAGCATCCAGTTGCCTTCTCTGGAGGCTCGAATTAAGTCCAGCATGATCTCAACCATGTCCAGGTATGACATCCAGAATGCTGAGAGGTTGTGTTCATCTCTGAGGGTCTCAAGATAAACTTGGAAAAGCTTCATGATATGTGTGCATGATTCACTCTCCATCAGCTCTTGAAAGAGTCCCTGAGACACATTGCTGTGAAAGCTGTTGATGTCCTTCAGTGTTTCATCTAGATGGTGTATGTCCCTTGAATGGTTTTCTTCTAGCCATGAAAGGAAGCCTTTCCATGCAAGCCTCATCAGTGCTTCATACACGAGCTTGTGTAGTCTCACTGCTCTGTTGTACCTCTTGCCGTTCATCACTCCTGACACTGATCCTTCTGCGATGATACCTGATTCCACACACAGATCTCTAAGACCTGCATCTTGAAACCTCTTTCCTATGGTGGAGATGAGATTACAGATTGTGTGGAAGACGCCCATCCTGATGATAATGTTCTTGAACTTCTCTTGTTTCCAGATAACTTCGGCAGCTTTGGCATAGAGTGCTTGATCAAACACGCACACAATCTTGTTAAGCTGTAAGGACTGCATGATAGCATGCGTTTGTTCCAAGATTTCATTAACGGTGGACATTTCTGTTGCGGGAGCATTGATAGTGGGCAGGTAGCTTACAGTGTCCTGAACCACTGCAATGTCTCTGCGCATTTTGATGTTGAACCCAGTCCAACTGCTGATGGACTGGTCCTCATGGTCTGACATTCGAGTAAGAAGCCAGATATGGTTCTTTGTCTTTGAATCCTGGACTTCCTTGGTAGTGTCGACATACGCAGTCTCAATCCTAGGTGGCCCTGCCCGCCGCCCAACATTGTATATTGGCAGCATTGATGATGTCTGAGTGATGCTTCTTATCTTGGACTTGGTAATCTCTGGCAGGACTTTCTCTGGCATAGAGCCTGCAACCTTGGACTGGACAGCAATGCCATTGACTCTATGAGAAGTACCTGCTCCACTTAGGGTCTCTTCAAGTCGGTCAATGTTATCCCAGGCCAGGGTTGTGAACACACCAGGGTAGATGTTTGCTGGCAGTGGAATGTCATCCTTTGAGCATTCCAGCTTCTGGATACAAAGGGCTGTATCGATCTCCTCAAACATTGAGTAAGACACACAGTGACCAAGACGATTCAGAGTTCGGATCAGTTCTGTGTTTCCTGTCAAAGACTTTACAGCATTGGTCAGCAGTACGTGCTTGGGTGGTTTTGTCTTGCCACTGGTAACAGCAAAGACCAAGTCACTGCCAAAGGAAGTGGCAAGACGTTGAGCTCTTTCAGAGGGAGTTTCACACTCACACTCTCCTGTCAGCAGGGTGTGCAGGAATTGAGTGACTGCTGCAGGAATGACATTCTGATCTGTATCGGGAGGCCATGGCTGACTCACATCTTGTTTATTGATCTCATTCCTCAGCTGCATTCCTGCTTTGGTTAAGACATCGTCAGAGTTAGCTGCTCTTGCTTCTTGCAGGTCTTTTGCCATTTTGTGTGCTTGCCGGGCAAGGTCGTCCATTGAGAGGCTGCGTGGATAGATTAGAAGCTTTCCTTTCTCATCTGGGACAAAGCGTAGTGATTCTCCAAACTCGGTTTCAATCTTTCGGCGAACATGTTTCTTTGTCGCTGGTTTCAGTTGGATAATACCACGGGACATCATGGATCTCTCAAGCCTAGATGTGAGGTTTGTCATAGGCAGTACCTCTGGGTTGGGGAATAATTTGGTCCTTATATACAAGCAGAGTTCCTCGAGGGCTTCTGTCTCAACCTCTTCGTAGCGTGCTTCCTCGCTTTCTTCCTGATTTTCACCTGCACCCGACCTGGCGGCCGCTGGGAAATCATCTTTTGTGAAGAGTTTGTAGCACGACTTGTGGTAGTGACCCTCTGCAGCAACAAGGTCTCTGCTAACTAAACCAAGGATTCTCTGGTTGAGTTTCCTTATTGCTGCTCTGCGAATCTTCTCATCTGCTCGTAGCTCAACACACTGTATGAGTGGCTCCCTTGTCTTTGTTGTTTTTATGTACTTGCTTGACTTCTCGCAGAAGATACATCCTTTGGCATACACCCTGCTAGTACTAGGGGCATCCCTTGATGCCCTCCTCCTGGGGTCGACGCTTGCTGATTCTATCTTGACACCCTTGGCAAGGATAGAATCCAGTGACTTCTTCATTGTAAAGAGACTACGACATTTACGGTGATAATGTATGTGTGGTATTCCTCCTTCTTCAAGGCCCTTGGCTGCTTCCAGGACTGGATCATGCTGCCTGATTTCTGCAGCCCTGAGCAATGTGTTCCAAGAGTCCAAATCCTGTGGTGACACCAGAGCATCGCTGTCATCATCAGAGCAGTGGATGATACAGTCGATCCGTGCTCTCTTCCTCGCAGATGGTTCCATCCTGCCGTCAAACAGTCGACACACACCTGCAAAAAATATCACCATTAAACCATGAACAAACAAACACATTACATGGAAACCACTCTACATATGTTTGCTCCTTCCAATAATAAATTATCCCCAAAATATAACCAAAAATCCCCAAATATGAAATAAACCCCTAAATATGGAGAAACTTGAAATACACATCGGAATAATTCTTGTAGAGAATCAAATAAGCTACAAGAGCTGTTAGAATATATTTTTCAATGTTCCCCATATTTAAGGATTTATTCTAGATTTAGAGGAAAATACCCAAAATATAGAGTATATTCCGAAATATGAGGAAATTTGAAAAATACCTAGGAACAACTCTGGTAGAGAATATAATTCTACATAGGTGTTCAAAGTTTCGCGATGATTGTGTGATGGATTTTAAAGAAAAAGAGGAAAACGCCGAGCGTCACGCTAAAAATCTTTATTTTTGGGTAGCGCCCCTATTGCATCAAAAAAATTAGACTAAGCTACCAGTGCGAGAAGGCTATCATATCTTAATGTACTTACAGTCACTCTATAAACATTTTAGTACCATTCGTGTTTAGTCACCCCAGGTGGTACCGATATCTGGCCTGGCTCATGGACTATAAGTCCAGGCAGGAGAAAACAAAACTCAGAAAAACATAAAGGTAACCAAGAGTGCTAACAGCAAAGGTAAGGCAAATAATTTCAAACAAAGTAATAACAACAGTATGAAAATCAGCAGCAAAGAGACATGTATACTGGTATTCAGTGACAGTCTACTGCAGGGACAAGGTCCTGCTTTTGCCGCAAGGAATGCAAAGACAAGGTTAGTGAAGGTTATCCCAGGCGGTAAGCTAGAACACATCACCAATTACCTAACCAAAGATCATATTCCTGCTAACGCCTGTGTTATGGTTAACGTGGGATGCAACGATTGCTTTGATGGATGTAAGGTCACAATAAAAGATATAGTAGGTAAATACTAAACTCTAATCAAGGAAATTAAAAATAAGGCAAACAAATGTATAGTAAATGGCATGGTACCAAGACTTAAGACAGGATCGAATAGACTAAAGACTCTAAACCGAGCCATTGAAATAAATAATGCAATCCAGACTATGTGTGCAAGCAAAAATGTGCATTTTGTACACAACTGGAAGAATCTCAAGAGAAAACCAGACCTGTACAAAAGGGATGGTGTTCATCTTTCAGACAAAGGAGTTGAGTATAATTATGAATGACATATTAAACAAGGCAGTTTATGATGCCCATGAAAATATTGAGTTCCGAATTCACGCATCTGAGTATTGACATGGTCCATCTGTGTATAATTTTCAATGATATTTTATATCAAGGATTCGTCAAATGGTTTCCTTTGGGTGTTCATTGTATTATTTTGTTTTCTGTATCTCTCTCTAACTGGTACAATTATAGTACATACTAACTATATTGTCAATACTTAGATGAATAATTTCTATTATCAAAGGATACTTCTTTTAAGTATCTGGGCAGTGTGTTGAGTAAAGATGGGACTATGGATGAAGAGGTGCGGGAGAGGGTACAACAGGGGAAGAGGGTTGTAGGAACGCTAAAAGCAGTAACAAGAAATAGGGTGGTCAGTATGGAAGTGAAGAAGTCCTTGCATGACAGTGTGGTAATCCCGACACTGACTTACGGAAGCGAAGCATGGACGTTGGTTGAGAGACTCAGACCAAGAGTGAGAGCAGTGGAAATGAATTACTTACGGAGTGCGTGCGGAGTTACATGGAGGGATAGACAGACTAATGAGGAAGTAAGAAGGAGGTGTGGTGTGGAGGTAGATGTGCTGGAAAGTGTGAAAAGGAACAACTTGAGATGGTTCGGCCATATGGAAGGTATGGAAAGCGAGAGAATGACTAAGAGGGTGTACGAGAGCGAGGTGGAGGGACATAGGGGGAGAGGTAGACCGAATATGAGGTGGAAGGATGGAGTGAGGAACTACATGAACGAAGGCGGTGCTGGTTGGGAGGAGGGGCGTCGACTGACTGGGGACAGAGGTGCATGGGGGCGGTTCGTTCGTGGCCACCACTTCGGGGATCACGGCGTCGGGCAATAGATAGATAGATAGATCAAAGGATTAACAAATTGCTTCACTTTGTCTTGTTAATTGTATCGTTGATTCAAGATTTGTTTTCTTACATTTCGTGTGATTTCCAAGTATTCTCATGCAGGCAGTTTCTGACCGTGCGCATGGCAATGTGCATTCATTATTTTGGTGACGTGTATGTTCAGAGGCTCGATAAATTTGGGGTAGTATTCAAATTTGCATTTAGTGTTATCGTGGTTCTCTTGCTTGCCACTCTGCCCCGCTCCTTTCCTCTGACGTCTCCATGTTTACCATGCTTGTATTGGGACCTGTACAGTGACGACCTGGTCTTTCCATCGAGTGTTGGGGCTTGCCCATCTAGGTCCATCAGGAGAAGTAAATGTTTTAAGTGTCTATAATAATTTATTTATTATTGTAAACATTTGACGTCTTCAGCACAGTACGTCTTTTTGCCCTTGAGTCTGGCTAAACTTGAACGAGTTTGCGCAGCTTGGGTAGTATTTATGGTATTCGGAAGGGTTATTAAGATCATGTTTACCCCTTAAAGTCCTATATACTAGGAATGGTCGTCTAGTGGTTACCGGAACATTATGGAGAGTACGTCATCGTGTTGAAAGGGTTAAGGTATGTTATTAATATATTGGAGTTAAGTTTGTATAACGTACCTCTGTATATACGTATAGATTAGACTTAAGAGTTATTACAGAAATGGATTATTATTTGTGCTAAATGCTTTTGATATTAATGTTATAGCGTGTGTGTGTACATTTATTAAGGTATTGATATATCAACCTCCTCATACCGTGATTTTCCTTGGGTTTATTTCAATTACAGTATATTTGGAGGATTTTTAGTATTGAAGGATTTGTGGTGATTGGGGGTCAGTTGAATATTGAGTAGCCTTTAATAATTATTATATCTATCCTGGGCTGTAAAATAGTTTGTTATTGTTAGTATGTGCTAATAGTGGTACTGGAACTGGAGAGGTTATGAAAAAGATGTTGTGTATACATATTTTTCGAATGTGTCGTAATGCTCGATCGTTTTTCAGGTCGAAGCCCTTGTTGGTAACAATAAAGCGTTACTACAAGCTTCTGTGTTTGATGGACCTCGAGACACTTCGACAACACTTCCAGTATGGGGCGAGAAGAGGAGACAGAACAGCGGAGGCAGCAGCGCACTGCCGCCAAGCGAAAATTCACCCGGAAGTACAACCTATTCGGGGAGAGTATAACGCGGGAAGATCCGGAAGCGCTTCTGCAAAGTGGTTTCAAAGAAATTCAGGAAGCATACAGTGCCATTGAAAAGGTACACAAGAGTTATCTGGAGTTATTACTAATTCAAGGATTAGCGAGCCTCATTTGGAAGAGGAGGAAAATTACATTCTTGAGCTAGAAAGGAAACGGAATGACGCACATGCTTCACTGGTCAAATATTTAGATAAGAAAGAATCTCAGAAATCCAACATAACAAAAGTAAAAGTCAAAGCACTAGATCCCCCTAAATTTAATGGTAATTTGCGAAAGTATCCTAGCTTCCAATCCAATTTGAAAGACTCATGAACAACAACTTTGGACAGGATCCATTTGCTTTGAAACAATGTCTGGTTGGAGATGCTTTGAAAACTGTTTTAGGAGTTGAGCATGACTCCAAGGAAATGTTTAAAAGATTAGATGACAAATACGGAAACAAAAGAAAAATTGTTGATTCCGTGATAAGTTACCTCAAATCCCTGAAAAGAATTGGTGATAGCGATGGCAAAGGCTTCGTGAAAATGGTTGAGCGTGTTGAACGATGTTGGTTAGACCTAAAGAAAATTAATCTTGATTCAGAAATGAATACAGCGAGCACAGTGAGTCACATTGAGAAAATTCTTCCCGACACACAAAAATGTGAGTGGGTAGTTTGTGCAGAGAACCTCGCTGATTCTGACGATCTGTTTCCAGGGTTGCTTAAAAAATTTTTATGTGAGAAAAGGGTAATAGAATACATTGATTCTGATATTCTCCAAGGAGCTAGTTGTGCGAGTTAGTCCACAGTTCATAACATATCATGCCAAGAAGGAGGTAACTCAAATGGATCGTCAGAGTTAGTGACTGTGATTATGAAAATTCAAGAAAAACAAGAGAGCCAAGACTTACAAATTCAACAATGTGTAGTTAACATGTCAAAACTAGCAAACAAAATGAGTAAGAACCAAGGGATAAACAGTGCTCGTACTGCATAAACTGTGTAGAAATGCTGGATACACTCAACTAATGGTCATAGTGTCTTTGATTGTAATGCATTCAGAAATTCAGGTTGCAGATATAGTAGAATTTGTTAAGAAACATAACATATGCTACATTTGTCTGAAAGGAAAGCATATGGCTATGAATTGCTACTCAAAAAAAGTTTGTAACAAAGCTGTATCAGATATTCAGCATTGTGACCGGTATCATCATACATTGTTACATCAAAGTAGTGGTGCCAGAACTATGCTTCATGGGTTAGGGGGTACCGAGAGAGAAAAGTTACTTCTTACCGTAAGCACAGTGTATAGCCAGAACCAACCTATAGCTACCTTGTGGGATTCGGGATCTGATATTACATTGTTTACCCATGAAATGGTTACACGTCTTGGCTTAAGAGGTACAGATATACAGACCAAGGTAGGAAATATAACTGAGAATTATTGCAGTAAGGAATACATGCTGCCGCTCTCAGATAAGCAAGGAAGTGTTGTGAATACTCTTGCGGTCGGCATCAAGGAAATCTCCTCTACTTTACAACCGGTAGACACTTCAAAAGTAGCTACATTGTTTGAAGGTATTACACTGGAGGACATTGTTAGATCATGTGGGAAGATGAATTTGCTTATCGGTACAAACAATTGTGATATGTTACCTAGAATTGTAAATATTATTTGCAATTTACAATTGTTAGAGAATCATTTTGGATATAGCATTAGAGGTTCACATCCCATCATCCACAACACTTCTAGCAACAACAATCACATAAGCATTAGAGCTCATCATTATCCCTTGGGGTAAGGGATTAGAATATGCCCCCACGTGCCTTCTGCGGGGTGTCGTAAGAGGCGACTAAAGAGGTTGGGTCGGTGGGCTTGCGACCCCCACCCGTGAAAAATAATGAAGCAACGAAAAACGAACGATCAGCCTCGGATGCGGACGGACCCTGTGTTGACGAACCCCGACCGACTATAGACAATCTTACGGACAATCTAAGATTAGCTACATGGAACGTGAGTGGCAGGAATGATGGCACAAAAGAGAGAAAAGGTCCTGAAAGTGTTAGTGAATGCCAGGCTGGATGTATGTGGAATGACGGAGACCAATGGAGGGGTACAGATGTGAGAGAGTGGGAGTGTGTAATGGGTGTATGTGCTGGAGTGAGTGAGGGAGCAGCGAGAGAAGGTGCGTATTTGTTTGTAAGTAACAAATGGAAGGAGCGTGAAAGAGAATATGGGTCTGTGGGTTCAAGGATTGTGTGGGTGAGAATGAAAGTAGGAATACAAACGTGGGTGATTGTGTGTGTGCTGACAGAGGATAAACTTGTAAGAGAGAAAGAGGAGTTCTGCGTGAATGTGGAGGCGTGCCTGGATAAGTTTGACAAGAACGGAAGAATATTTCTGATTGGGGATATGAATGGTAAGTTGGGTGATAGGAAAGTTGATGGAGTGGTGGGAGGGTGGGGAGTACCGTTAGAGGTGAATGGGAATGGTAGTGCACTTGTGGACGTATGTGTGGGGAGGAGGCTGTGGTTAGCCAACACCTTCTGCTGACACAGAATGATACACAGGTATACATGGAAAGTGGTGTGGACGATGAAGGATAAGACAGTGGTGGAACGAAAGTCACTGATTGATTATATATGTGTGGATGAACGAATGAAGAAATCTGTGCTGGATGCTAGGGTGTATTGGAGGGGGTCTGTCTGATCATTATGTAGTAGTAGCTAAAATTAGGATACAAAAGAAGTGGGTGAGGAGAGTACAGAGAAGTACAAAGGAAATCAAGCAACAACAGGTCTAGTGACCCTTCTAGGCTGCTTGTCCTCCAAAACACTGAGGATCAAGTGTCCAAACAGTGGTTTAGAGTGGGTAAAGGGAAAATTGGAAAGGGAAATACTGCCCTGGAACTAATGTCCATGGCAGGATTAGGAAGTTAGTAGGGGACAGATGGGTTAGTAACTGAGGGTGTGATAAAATAAAGTTATTCATTTACAAACGCAGTCAGTCGCGGGTTTGATGCAAGATATTTGTCTATGCGAAGTTTAAAAGAATCAACGGTGCTGCAGTCTATAACGTCTCGGGGAAGCCCATTCCACAAGTTGACAACTCGATTGAAGAAGAAATTCTTAGATTCGTGAGAGTTAAAAGTTTTACCAATAATTCTGTAACCGTTTCCCCGCGTATAATTAGATTGGTCGATAGGGAAGTACTTACTACAGTTCAAATTGTCGATGCCTTTGATGATTTTGAACACTTGAATTAAGTCGCCTCTTAATCTGCGTTGGGTTAAAGGAAATAGATTTAATTCTCTAAGACGCTCCTCGTATGGTTTGTTCTTTAGGCTAGGTATCATTTTGGTAACTCTACGTTGAACTCATTCTAGCTTGTCTATATATTTTTGGTAATAAAGGCACCAGGATTGAACGCAGTATTCCAGAAGAGGGCGGACTAAGGAATTGTAACGAGTTAGGATACCTTCTTTGGATTTATGCTCAAATGACCTGCCTATAATGCCAATGATTTTGTTTGCCTTCTTAACAACCTCTGAACATTGTTGACTCGGTTTTAGGTTTCTCGATATTGTATTAGAGGTGGAGGGAGGTGAGAGGAAGGTGGAATGGTGAGGAGGGTGGAGAGGCTAGAGGAGGAGGAAATCAGGGAAGAGTACAGGAGAGCAATAGAAAGAAAACTAGGTGGGTTCGACCTGGAAAACATTGAGAAAGTGGAGGAGATGAGCAAGGTGTTTAAGGAAGAGATCTGTGCAGCATGTGAGGAGGTGTGTGGAGTGAGGAGAAGAGGGAGGGGAGTGAAAGGTACAGCATGGTGGACAGAAGAGGTAAAAATAGCTGTGGAAGACAAGAAGAAAGTGTATAAAGACTGGTTGGGTAGTAGAGGGAATGAAGATTTGGAGAGGCAGAAACGAGCGAGGTATGTGGAGAGAAAGAGAGTGGTGAAGAGAGTAGTGAAGGAAAGTAAGAGAAGAGTAGATGAGGAATTTGGAAGGAATCTGAGTGTAAAATGGAGGGAGTGTAAGAAACTGTTCTGGAAAGAAGTCAAGAAAGTTAGGGATGGTAGCAAGGGAAACAGTAAGGGTGGGAAAGATAAGAATGGGAGAATGCTAGCCAAGAAGCAAGAGAGAGTCGAAAGATGGAGGGAGTACTTCAATGAGTTGCTAAATGTGAGGAATGAAGAGCCAGCAAACATAGTTGGATACGGTATGGGAGGGAGAAGAAGAGAAGTAGTGGAGAAGGAGGTTGGGGATCAGGAGGTCAGAAGTGTGGGAAGCCATGACAAGAGTGAAGTTGGGGAAAGCACCAGGAACAGATGGAGTGTGTGGGAAAATGTTGAGGTATGGTGGTGAGATAGTGATCGAATGGGTATGGAAAATGTGCAAACTAGCATGGGAGAAGGGGAGTGCACCCGATGACTGGAAGACTGGAATAATAGTCCCCCTATATAAGGGAAAAGGGGAAAGAGGAGTGTGTGGTAACCACCGAGGAATATGTCTTCTAAGCGTAGTAGGGAAGGTGTACAGTAGGGTAGTGATTGAGAGAGTGAGAGTGAGAATGGAGAAATGGATAGGCGACGAGCAGGGAGGTTATAGGAAGGGAAGAGGATGTGTAGATAAGCTTTTTACCCTGAATTGTGTTGTGGAAAAATATCTGGATAAGCAACAAAAGGTGTATGTTGCATTTATGGAATTGGAGAAGGCCTATGTCAGAGTGGATAGAGAAGGTATGTGGAAAGTACTTAGAATATACAGAGTAGATGGCAATTAGTTGCTGATAGCAGTGAAGAGCATGTATGAGGGTGCAAAGGCGGCAGTACGCGTGGAGAATGAGCAGAGAGTTCTTTGACCTGAATGTTGGGTTGAAACAGGGGTGTGTGATGTCCCCGTGGTTGCTTACTGTATATACTGTATGGATGGAGTCATGAAAGAAATACTAGGAAGAGCAGTGGATGTTGGTGTATTGCTGAAAAGGGAGGGAAAAGAGTGGAAGCTACCTATACTGCTATTTGCGGATGATACAGTTCTGATGAACGATAGTGAATGGGAGTTGCAGGGTCTGGTAAATGAGTTTGGAACAGTGTGCGAAAAACGGAATTTGAAGGTAAATGCGGGGAAGAGCAAGGTTATGGTCTTCGAAAGGGGTGAAGTCACAGAGTGTGAGGTGAAGTTGAACGGTCAGGATATGGAGATCGTCAGCTCTTTTAAGTATCTGGGCATTGCGCTGAGTAAAGATAGGACTATGGATGAAGAAGTGCGGGAGAGGGTACAACAGGGGAAGAGGGTTGTAGGAATGCTGAAAGCAGTAACAAGAAATAGGGTGGTCAGTATTGAAGTGAAGAAGTCCTTGCATGACAGTGTGGTAATCCTGACACTGACTTACGGAAGCGAAGCATGGACGTTTGAGAAGAGACTTAGATCAAAAGTGAGAGGGGTGGAAATGAGTTATTTGAGAAGTGCGTGCGGAATTACATGGAGGGATAGACAGACGAATGAGGAAATAAGAAGGAGGTGTGGTGTAGAGGTAGATGTGCTGGAAAGTGTGAAAAGGAACACCTTGAGATGGTTCGGCCGTATGGAACGTATGGGAAGCGAGCGAATGACTAAAAAGGTGTACGAGAGTGAGGTGGAAGGACAGAGAGGGAGAGGTAGACCGAAAGAGAGGTGGAAGGATGGAGTGAGGAAGTATATGGCTGAAGGCGGTGCTGTTTGGGAGGAAGGGTGTCGACTGACTGGGGACAGAGGTGCATGGGGGCGGTTCGTTCGTGGCCACCCCTTCGGGGATCACGGCGTCAGGTAATAGATAGATAGATAGATTTAGCTGGTTTGGCCCATGTTACCTGCAAAGAAGCTGAATATAAGCCTAGTCTAAAAACTAGTTTTTATCATTTCTTTGATGTAGAAAGCCTGGGGACTCACTGTGTACCACGATGCGGGGGGTGTAAATGTGGCAAGTGTCTGACAGGATCTAACAACTACACCATCAAAAAAGAGAGAGAGCTTTTCCTTATTGACCAAGAGTTAAAGTATGACGAGAATGACAAATCATGGACAGCTCACTATCCTTGGATAAAAGATCCCCAGACTTTGACAAACAATGTAACTGTTGCCATTGCTAAAATGAAAGCCACTGAGAGACGATTGGTGAAACTAGGCTTAGAATATGCAAGTATGTATCATAGTCAAAAAGAGGATATGGAGAATAGAGGGAGTGGCTAGAAAACTTACACAAGAGGAACTGATAGATTATGAGGGTCCAATACACTATATTCATCATCACGATGTCTTAAAGCCAGATTCCATTTCAACTCCCATAAGGATTGTATTCAACTCTTCTTCATCATGTATGGGTCAAACACTGAAATTTTTTTGGCCCAAGGGTCCAGATATTTTAAATAATTTGTTAGGCATATTGTTTAGGTTTCGCCAAGAAGAGGTAGCTATGTAGGAGATGTGTCAAAGATGTACAACACAGTAAAACTCAATAAGATAGATCAACACACGCATCGGTTTGTTTGTAGAGAAATGGATACAGAGCATAAACTTGATCATTATGTATTAACCTGGGAACGGCGAGGGGGGGGGGGGTAATGAACTAGCTCCCCATGGGCGAGCATATGGGCTCCATTCAGGCCTATAATCGTCATTTTACGATAAATATCGTTATTACCTATTCATATGAGCCTATTTTACCTTCACTATGAAGATAGTAACCTGTAACAACAATCAAACCATTGAAAATATAATTTTTCTGGTCAAAATCGCGAATATAGATGAACCAGCCCATTCATGAATTTTGGAGAAAATTGAGGCAACCCCTCCCTCCACGAGGCCTCAAGCCACACTGAGCCTACTCATACACACACTCGCTTGTGTAACACACCTGCTAGGCACGTAAGCACATCCCCCACACAGTTTGCTAATGTTAGCACAAAAATATACCAACAAATTAGGGGATAACAGGGAAAATAGGTGATAATTGAAGGGGGAGGGGAAAGGGAGGAAGCAGGGGATGTGGAGGAGTGATATGAGGTATAGGGAAAAAAAAAAATACCCCCCAAAAAAAAAAAAACATTTAGTGCTGTTTAATGGTATTTTTAGGCCTCCCTCTTAACTCCTTCAGACATATTTTGTTCCAATAAGTCCGAGGAGGCGGGAGCCCCGGGATCATTGCCACTGCCTCGCACTACACTCACAACAACACTGCAGCCGTTAGAATTATCGGAGGAGGCTGAGGTTGCCACCAACGGTTTTATCGTAAGCTAACTTATTGGACTTACTGAGATCATATGACACAAAATCGCGTCAAAAACTTATTGGAGAGGCATGGAGATAAGTCCATATGACGCGATCGCGTCATGAGTTTTTGGTTATAAGTTCCATATGACGCGATCGCGTCATATATGTCGCAAGGAGTTAAGAGCTTTGCCGCCGTCGCCCAGTAAAACCTCTTAAGAGCTTTTCCGCCGTTTACGGGTTAACAGCAGTTCCCTTTGGTGATCGCCCGAGTGGTATTATATCAACTCTAGCTCTACGTCACACCACTAACAAGCACAAAGAGAGTTTCCCAGAAGTAGCAGAAATTATCAATAAAAATACATACGAAGATGATATCTTGCATTCCACTAAAAGTAAAGCAGAGGCCTATGAACTAATAAAGAACACAAAAGCTGTTTTATCAGAAGGTGGATTCGTTATCAAACACTGGATAGTGTCTGGTAAGAACCAGAGTGATGTAGGCATAAACTTATTAAACACAGATAAGGAGAAGATTCTTGGGCCTAATTGGAGTCCCAAGGATGATCAGTTTAGATTCAAGTGTAAACTAAATTTATCTCTCAGACGGAAAAAAAAAATACGTACAGGTCCAGACTTGACTTGAAGACGAAGAAGCAAATAAGATCGGGACAGAAGAAGAAAATTACTCACACAACGACGCACACATAAAAATCTACAGGATAGGCAAAAGGCCAAAATAGATAGAGAAGTTGTGGAATTTGAACAAAGACTAAGAATAACATATGAACTACAACATATGTAAGAAGAGAGGAAAGCTATTGCAGTTATAAAGGAAAATTCCAAGTACTTCTTTTCATATGCCAAACAAAAGGCTAAATCAGCATCAACCATCGGCCCACTAAGCAAAGGGGATGGGTCGTTCACAGGAGACAAAAAGGAAATGAGCGAACTCTTACGCCGGCAGTACGAAATGGCCTTCAGTGAGCCGGATGAAACAAAAGCCATCAGAGACCAAAATATATTCTTCATGGAAACCTCCCACACAGAAACCCCCCAGATGCTGGATATTGATTTTGGTCCAAAAGAAATAGAAGAGGCCATTTCCAACATGCCATCCCACTCGGCACCAGGCCCGGATTCATGGAATTCAATTCTAATGCAGAAATGTAAGGAAAACCTCTCAAAACCCCTGGCTATAATGTGGAAAAGGAGTCTAGACACTGGTGAATCACCAGATAGCTTGAAAAACGCAATAATTGCCCCACTGCATAAAGGATGGAGTAAAGCATTACCAAAAAATTACCGCCCGGTAGCTCTAACTTCACACATCATTAAAGTTTTTGAACGAGTCCTGCGAAGCAAAATCACAGCATTCATGGAGGCAAATGAACTACACAATACCGGTCAACATGGGTTCAGAGCGGAAAGATCATACCTCTCACAACTTTTGGAACATTATGACAAAATTCTTAAAGCACAAGAAGAAAAGATAAACGTGGATGTCACATACACCGATTTTGCTTAAGTATTTGATAAATATGACCATGGTATAATAGCCCACAAACTAAAAGCAAAAGGTATAACTGGGAAAATCGAATGGTGGATATACAATTTCCTCGTGAACCAGAAACAAACAGTAGCAGTAAACCAAGTCACATCGGAGCCTTCGGATGTCAAAAGCTCGGTTCCCAAAGGAACAGTGCTAGAGCCCCTTCTTTCACTCATTCTAATTTACGACATAGATGCCAACACAAGACACAGTACGGTGTCTTATTTGCTGATGACACAAAACTAAGCAAGATAGTAAACACACAAGAGGACATGGGCCGGCTGCAAGAAGACAAATGTAGTGTTCCAGTGGACCAGGGAAAACAACATGCAATTCAATGAAGAAAAATTCCAATTAATACGATACGGAGAAAATAATGTCGTTAAAGATAATACAAACAAAGTAACAGAATCTAACCACATAATAGAAAGGAAAAACAGTGTGAAAGACATTGGGGTGTTAATGTCTGAAAATATGGGTTTCAAAGAACATAACCAGGTCAACGTTACGGCTGCGAAACGTCTAACGGGTTGGATTCTGCGTACATTTAAAACACGCAGTGAATTACCTATGATAACGCTCTTCAAATCTCTAGTGCTACTGCGGCTTGAATACTGTAGCGTATTAACATCCCCATACAAAGCATGTGAAAAAATTGACTTAGAGAGTGTACAAAGGAATTTCACTATAGTCATGATAGGAGAGGCTGGGAATGTGATATCTCCCGGATGAATAATAGGGGTGCTATGGGCTCTCTGCGAGAGGGCTGGCTATCACATAGAGGCCCACGTCTCTTCAACATGAGACATGAGGGGCCTCGATGTCGAACTGCAAAAAGTGCCAGACGAGCCCATCTTCGCAGGGGAGCGTGCTGCCCCCCTCGAACAGTCTGCTGCAACAAATCACCGCCCAGAACGAGGGGGCGGCGCACTCCTCTAACCCATTGACTGTGGGAGACGTTCCGGAACGCAATGGCAATTTACAGCAATTTACAGGCTTTTAAGGCATCATAAAACTTGTAGAATCGAGTGCGAGTGACCGGAAGCGCGACAGGCCACCCATCCTGTCTCCAGCCTGCCGGCCGGGGCACTGAGGAGTATGAGCCATACTCTTGCTAGACATACAGCGCTGCCAAAGGCAAATGTAGCCCAACATTAGCGATAATTGCTCAGTATATAGTCTATGGTAGCGCTGTGAGTGAAGCCTGCGTGCTACAAAGCTCTTTTTGGCGTCATTTTGAGGCTATTTTCTTCTAGTTTTTGGCTGAGTACATTAAATTTCATTCAGATACTGTCTTAATCAATCAGGAGTGCTTATATGAGCCCTAATATGGTGGAAATAGGCGAAAATATGCCCCCAGTGTACGTGTTAAACATGGTATTCTAAGCCTAAAATGTTCTTTAAGAAATATGCCAAAATATCTCAACCACCAGTATAGAGATATTGTATGTTTTGAAAATGGTACTTTCCTATGTATTTTCCTAAAAGGCTTGGCAACTGTCAAAGGGCCCATTCCACATTAACTTAATTGTGTGTATTTTAGCAGTCCGGCGGGCTCAGTTGACAGCGTCTCTGCTTCACATCCTGTAGACTCACATTCAAGCCCAGATCAGGTTGAAAAGTTTTTCTGATAACGTAATGCATAAATGCACGGAATTTCGGTGTGAGTATCCTCAAGTCCTTGGAGTGCGACATGTATTTGTTGATTTCATTAATTGAGTTTAGACGTAAAGTTGGTTGGTGAAAAGATATGAATATAGCCGGTGGTTACCGTCTCCCCTTGAACAAAGGAGATGGGTGATGGTCTCTGGTTGATTAAGCGCTTATGAATCCTCGAAGGAGGAGATTCAGGTGCTATGAAAGTAACTGGGTGGTTATTATTATTATTTTTATTATAAAATTATTAGAGACATGCTCGCTCATAGTGGACTTCTTGGAGACCGGTTGACATGGAAGAGTTCATTATAGTGGTGTGGGGGAGGAAACTATATAAAACCTTCAATATCTTTTTTACGGTTGACATTTATAAAGAATTTATCATACATGTTAAGATTTCCTTGTTTTATCATTTCCCAAAGTTATGCCCTATGCTTCTGGGACACCCTGTATCTATATCTATATCCCTCTCTCTTTCTCTCTCTCTCTCTCTCTCTCTCTCTCTCTCTCTCTCTCTCTCTCTATATATATATATATATATATATATATATATATATATATATATGGCACCTAGCCAAAAACTTCTCCAACAATTTTTCTTCCTCGTCTTTCCCTCCATTTTTCATCTATGATGGCACAACCACCACTTCTTCCTCTAACAAAGCTGAACTCTTCGCTCAAACTTTCACTAGAAACTCCACCTTGCATGATTCCGGTGCTATTCCTCCCTCTCTCCTATTTATGCCTAATTTCCTAATCTCTTCTAAAGATGTACTCTCTATCCTCTCTGGGCTCAATACTAAGAAGGCGTTTGGTCCGGACAGGGTTCCTCCTTTAGTACTCAAAAACTGTGCTTCCGTGCTGACTCCCTGCATACGCAAACTCATTTGTTTCTGTTTCTCCTCTAACATCTTCCCTTCTTGCTGGAAGTTTGCTCTCATTCAACCTGTCCCAAAGAGGTCATGCCAGCTTTCAAAAATTGCTATACTCAGTTTTTAGGGAATTTTGTTTTGCTATTGGCCTGTCCGTTCACCTATGATAGGCACAATTTTGGGACAGGCCAAAAACCAATCCTGTCCTAAAACTGAATAGTGGTCATTCGTTCCCTAAGGTGTTTCACTAATGTTCCCTATCGTGAAAATTTTCTGACCGGCCCAATTTGGCAAAACTATCCTGTCCCGAAAAAGTATATTTTCCACGAGCCTGTCCGTCAACATATAACTGGACTCTGAATACTGGTATACATGGTTTTTATGCTATATGAGTTACTTAAGTTATTTTAAGGGCAAAACTGGCAGAAATAGGGCTAGCGTTACCAGAACTATGCAATAGGAGTAGAATGTTATGCTTATTCCAAATCTTGCATCCATTTTGTAATAACTGAAACAAATGGAAGTGGTAAAGCCAAATATGTTAAAAAGAAATTATAAAAATTGACCATATTTCCTTTCTCTGAAGATTAATCCAATTTCCAGGTGCATTTTTGAAATCAGCATAAAAAACTACTCCTAATGCAAAGTTCTGGTAACGCTAGCCCTATTTCTGCCAATTTCGCCCTGGGAGCCAATAATTGAAGTCTCTATTCACAGTGTTCCTTAACATTAGTGTTACGGACAGGCCAGTTGCAAGATGACGTTCTTGGATATTGGGGGAAATAAAACAATTTTCATTTATTTGTGTTTTTATTGACCAATATTTGTTTCCTGAGCTTAGGCATTACGGAATGTCCCATACTCAACACTAATTTCAGTTTATCATCATTTCTGGTAATCATTTCAGTTATAAAGTCTCTAATCGCGCCAAGGTAGTTAGTGTCCTCATTACTGTATGGAATCAGATCATTATTACCAATATCCTCCAACATCTGTCCTAGAATAGAAAAGTGTATTCTGCTATCATCTAGTACAAACCGGGGCACCCCTGTGGCACGCAAATATCCCAACACGTAGGCATATCTCATTAATATTATGGTGATACCATTCAAAATCTCACGCCCATGTTTCTCCTCGTCGTTGTCCACATTCATGGCGTTACCGACAATGAGGGTATAATGGTTCCAGATAATGTCATTCGTGATACTGTAAGCTAGATACGAATCTTCGTGAATGGAGTGATCAACGTTATAAATTACCGAAAAACGGGATGTCGCAGTTAATTTTCTAACTACGTCGATCTGGTAGGTTGCTCTTGATTGAGGCAGTTCTGCGGAAGATGCTTTACCTTTTAGCACGTCAATTGATACGGTGAGACCGAACCGTCCCCTGATTACCAAGTGAACGTCAGTCACAATGGAAGGATTCAAGAAAGAGAGCTTGATCTTCTGCAGACTTTCCTCACCAGTGTCCATGGACACGAGCAAGCACATGCGTGTGGTCACCCAAGACGGTACCTCCTGTGACTGATACCTAACAAGATCCTTGTAGCGTCCTCGTCCTTCATTCGTGACATGAAAACTGTAAGCTCCTTCGCTCTGGACAGACATGACACTCCTCAGATTGAAGTACTTGTCCTGAAAGGGGTCAACGTCAATGATGGCCATGACCATGGTTGGATTCTTCGTGTAGTTGTTGACCGAGGTCACCCGGTCAGATTCCCGCGAGGCTGGCAACGGGAAGAAGAGTTCGTGGGGAGGAGGAGGAATGTGGTGAAGACTGACGCTACCGTCGCCGCAATCAACGCCCCCCGCCCGTGCCCGAACCTTAGGGGAGGGGGCCGTTGTAACCTTAGACCAGGGTGTGACCGGAAGTACTCAATGCCACCAACAGGCGCCGACCCAGGCAGGTGTGGCCGCCAGTGCAATGTCATCAGCACCTGTCGGCAAAGACAAATCACTAGAGGACGACACGGGCGGGAGTGTTGGTCAACCGCCACTTCCACCTGGAAGCAAAGACGCAGCACCAACAACAGAGGATATCGTGGTAGTAGCTGTTGGCGCACCGCCACCTCCACTGCCTTCAATTAGGCCGAAAGAACAAAAGAAAGACTGTGAAAGGTATGATATGGTACGGACCGTGGACTCCTTGTCCGACAACGTGAACGCCACACTAAAAGCATCTGACATAAAGTCTATGATAAGCAATCTTTTGAGTATTCGAAATATGGATGTGGGACAGGATAATATAAGGACGCTCGAACATACATGACCTTTAGAAATGACAGGTTATCTGGAATCAGAATCAGGAAACAGCAAGTTGGCCAATAAGATTGCCTTGAAGACTCTCGTGTCTACCCTACGCGAAACACACAATACAGCTCATGAATTATTGACAACCGTAGCTGACATTGAAGAAGAGGAAAGTAACAAAGCTTGGAACAAGAAGATGATCATGCAGGTTATTAATGGTTTAATATCACCTGAGACAGACTCAGCATTAAGGAAAGTGTTGATTAATTTAGGAATCACAGTAAAGGACAACGAGTTCAACCTGCCTAATAATTTAGACAAGGTGAGGGGGGACATAGACAGATACACCAAGGAACGCAAGAAGAAGTTGGTGATGGAGGCTATCAGTTCATCGTCCTCTGAGACTGTTGTGAAAAACACCATGACAGGTATGGCGAGTCACTTGGACAAATTTTTAGAAGAGTTGAACACTACACTAGTATCTAATGCATCGCACATTACGGCGGCAATAGACAACTGTGATACCAAGACGCTTGAATATCCAAGATTGCAAGAGGTAGCAAATTACCAAATCTATGAATCTGATACCTTTGACGCCCAAAAAGTAAGGTTAACCAATCAAATGGCCATGGAGGTTCTCGTTTCAAACCTACAGGAAACTTACAACAGAGCTAGGAATCGTCCCTCCAGATGGGGAAACATGGCATGGAGCAACCCAAACAGCACTTCACCGGGGTGGGGTAGCCCGACCAGCACTCTCTGTGGGTGAAGCACTCTCTATGGGTGAAACACTCTCTACGGATGGGG